>VMDO01037654.1:0-14147 GCA_007922755.1 Pedetes capensis | reverse complement strand
GTAAATTTTCCTACCATGAACAACTCACAATTAAATTTAACATATGTCTGTCCTATGTTAAATATGGATAGTTGTTTTAGAGGAGATTATTAAAGATAACCCTTAAAGTTAAATAAATGCAAAAATCTGAAAAACAGTTTTGTGGATCTTTTACAAAAATTTTTCCCCTCCATTCATCAAAAACAAAAGTTGATGAATATTTTGTTTTCTCAAAAGAAAGTGTTTGTCTAGGTATTTTTCCCATTATTTCTTATTTTCCTTAAGAAAATATCTTTCAGCATTTGATACACTTATGAAATTTATATAGCTCATCATTGGCTTGGACTCATAGAAAAAGAAAATGATGTGGTATTTCAACTAAACAGTTTTTGTAAGCCCTCATTCTTTTCAACAACTTATAATATATTGCTCTCCCCTTAAACATACAATATTAATTTTTACATCTAACCATAAAAGTACCATTATGTAACCATGTGGTATAAGTCTCAGAGCATTTGTATCAAAGATACAAGAAGATCATATGTCATGGTATTTTGGAAATGCATACAAAAAGGTGCATTTAGAATGAAATCATCTACCTTCATGAGATAGAAAAATCAAACCTTGGTATTTATCTTGCAACTTTATAGTACTCTACATACTACATAGACTACAGCCATAGCCCTATGGTGTCCCATCCTGTCAGCTCTCAGAAGCTAAGCAGGGTCAGGTCTGGTTAGCACTTGATGGGAGATCCCCAGGGAACACCAGATACTGAAGGCTTTGGAGAAGGACCCAGCAACCCACTTCCAAAAATCAATCTGTCATTGAAAATCTTTTGTAATATCAGAGAATCACTGACAATTGTGTTTCACCTGTTGTAAGTAAGGTTGCTATGAGTCATATCCCAACTCCATGGCACCTAATAACAACAAGTTTAACATACTACATACTGTAACAGCCTTCAATTGGTGTTTGTAACATAGGAGGAAGAAAGGACTTTAGACTTATGTTGTACATTATTCTAATAATCTCAAAGTTGGAACCCCTATGTTCTGAATTTTGGATTAAATTTTTAGTTATATCTTCATTAAGGGGACAACAAAATTGGGAAATGAAAAACTTCTTACATTACATAAATTCTTATACTAAATTTTGCAAATCTAGGCACACATTACACAATGAAGAAGATAATTTTTGTTCATTTTAATATTCTCTAAAATAAAATTTAAGCATTAAAGGTATCAAAAAGAATATTGATTTTGTTAATAGTCCATGCCTTTGTGTGAAATGTGTGTGATATTTTATATTGTCAATATATACTTGTGAAGGAATGTTTAACCAGCTAATCTTGATCTTCCATCCTCCCTTCAAGTTCTCTACTTCTTACTAATTCTCCCCTTTGAAGGAAAGGAGAGTAAATAATCTTTCACAAAACACTGCCAATGAAAAAAATCAATGTTACTCTTGAACTAAAATATATGCTTTCATTCAATGAGAGGGTGATAAACTTTAGAGCAAGGAAAATTTTGAAATTCATAATTCACTATGTAGAATTTGGAGGTTTATATCCTACTTTCTAAGAATAAATTGAATCATATCCTAAAATGTATTTTCTTTCTTTCATAATAAAAATTTCTTTCCTTTAACCTAGTAATCTTACTTGATTTTTGAAATTTTAATTAATATGAAATTGCAGGCTAATGTTTAGATATTAAGCACAGTAGAAAGTTTGTAGCAAATTATAATTTCATCAAATTTTAGCAAAGTGAAGATAAAAGACTAAAAATGAGGCAAGATGTATCTTAATATGTCATCAAAACTAAAACATAAAATTTAGAAGATATAAGCATGTTTTCCTTGAGTTATATTTTAACATTATATGTTGTTGTTGTTGTTAGGTGCCATCGAGTCGGTATCTGACTCATAGCGACCCTCTGTACAACAGGGGAAACATTATTGTCAGTGCTTCTCTGCTGTTCATAGGGTTTTCAATGACAGATTGATTTTTGGGAGGGGGTTGCCAGGTCCTTCTCCCAGCCTACAGCTTCTGGTGTTCCCAGGTGGTCTCCCATCCAGGTACTAACCAGGCCCGACCCTGCTTAGCTTCCGAGATCTGACGGGATCGGATGCCACAGGGCTATAGCTGCAGATGTCTAACATTATATAGACACACATAGTTACTTATATTTTATATATAATATTTACAATTTATTTAAATACAAAAGTGATATGTATCTATAAATAATTACTTTAATAAATAATAAGCATAAGGAGACATTTAAAGATGGAAAAGGACAAAATGCCAATACACAACTAAATATACTGAAGTTTCCATATTTTGAAAAAGAAAATCCATATATCTTGTCATAGTTATCCTTTTAGTTTTTTAAAAAAAAGCATATCTATAAAAAAGATCTCTGTATTCTGGATGTGTTGGCAGCAGCATAAACACATTCAGCTGAAGTAGAGGACATAGTATTATAAGAACATATTTCTGTAAAAAATAAAATAAAATCAATGAGTGTTTTGTGTTTTTATTTATGAGGATTAGGAAGAAAACAGTCTTGCAGACATATAGGAATATTCACCAAATGTGACAGACATAATATGTGATGACATAATAGTCTCTTGTCTGTGATGGTGACACAAAATGGCAAAGGACACAAAGCTGTCAGTCTTGTTGTTTATCTTCTATCTGAGACTAAAATAAAAAGGTAGATGATTGATGGTACATAGACATAGACAATGTCTCAGGCATACAATTATTACCTTTTATGCATATATGAAAGGATTGATGGTCTTAAACATGTCTTCTCTAGCTATTTAATATGCTGTGTTTAACTAAAAATAGTAATAAGGAACTTATTTCATTGTATGAAAAAGTATATATTACCTTTCTTAGAAACTACTATTGTTGATGTGCTATATTTACAGAGAATATGTGTTTGTATATGCTACCTATGGGTTTGTGTACATGTGTATATGTACATCCATGTGTTCAGACAAAATGAGTCCTAGTGAAATAAGGCAGAGAAAAATAACACAATTTGAGAAAAATGCAAAAGAACACCTAGAGTATCAATTTGTTTCCTAATATATATTTCTTCCAAATACATAAATTATTAAGTATTCATTCAAAATACTGAATATGTATAGAGGATGTTCCACAGAAGCAGTAAGTGCCTGTACTGATTTCTAAGAGCTTGCAATTTATTTTGAGGAGATTGAACCTACAGATATAAAATGTGTAGGTGAAAATTGCAAAGCAACAAGAAAACAAGTGAATGATAATGTGGTATAAAATTCATAAATTAGAGCTAGAGATGGAAAGTAATTAAATGAGGACTTAATGAGTCAAGAAACCTGTTTTGGTAAGTTTCAACGTGCACTTAGGCCAATGACTGACTGAAAGGCATAAGGGGATTAAAGGTCAGAGAATTAGCCACAGTAAAAGAAAGGATGGACTCACTAACAGGGTGAGTAGGCCCAGAAAAGAAATATGTATTTCTGTATACACAAATATATTTTGGTTTCTTCCCATCCACATTTGTTTTGCTCTTCTCAGCGAAATGCAAGTAGTTTCTGATACTTTTGCAAAACTTGTCCATTTCTGGGCTTCTGTACTGAGGGATCCCTCTGTCTATGCTGCTCTACCTAGAAAGCTTCAAATTCCAAACTTTATTTCCAAAGACTTTCTCTATCATAGTCATTTATACATAAATGATTCTTCCCATCCTCATTAAAATATGCTATTTTTTCTGATTTCATTAAATCAGTCTGGATTAATCAATCTCTTTGATGGATTATTGTTACCTGTGTTGATATTATGTCCATTATACTTTAAGTTCCATAAAAGTGGTCTTAAGGATGCACCCATGTCCATTTCCCAGTTTAACTAAAAAGCATGAAAAAAATAGGTATGCCTACATCTATTGTTATTGTTGTTTGTAGGTGCCATCCAGTCTTAGTGATCCTATGTAGAACAGGCAAAACATTATTGTTAGTACCTTTCTGCTATTCATAGGATTTTCAATGGCTGATTGTTTTCTGGAAGTGGGTTGCCAGGCCCTTCTCCCAAGCTTTCAGCACATGCTATTACCATACAATCACCCATCCAAGTACTAACCAGGCCTGACCCTGCTTAGCTTCTGAAATCTGACAGGAACACATGCCATAGTGCTATGGCTGCAGGCTCCTACATCTATTAGAAAACATTATTTTCATGTTATCATTTGGCAGAAATGCTTTCTACATTGAACTGCAAACTTTTCATAAATGTTTTTTCCTGAAAATGACCATATAGTTTAATGGGAAATTATTTGTTTTTATGTCATCTTAGGTTTTTTCAATAAATATATATCATCAACAAATATTCAGATGTACAAAAGATTCCAAATACGATAGTACAGGAGTTGATATGTTAACTTAATACAATTGTTGCAAGTGCATAAGAATAAAAATATAAAGAAAAAATTACACAAACTGATCTTCCAAATAAAAGCAGAAAAGAGGCAAATAATTAACTGAGTGGTATACCACGCACAAGCTGCTTGCCATCACATCTAAACTTTGCTTTTAGAGAGTAAAAGAGATTTAAGTGTTCCTAGACAAAAAGCTGAACCAGGGATTAAGAGTTCTTGAAGCCAGGAGGTAGAGTAAATGTCACTAACTCTTTAAAGGACAGTAAAAGTAAAAACTCATCAGCACCTGATCAATGGCTTCAAATTGCTTGGCATTCTCTATCAGGAAGGACAGAGACAACTTTGAATCAGGAACCAACCAATGTCCTCTCTACCTGGATCTCACTTTTGAAATTCTTCCATAAAAAATTAGGTTCTAGATTGAGAGTCTAGAAAGATGAGTGACAAGTAAGAACACTAAACTTCAAGAAAGAAAAAGGTGATCATACAATTGTGAAAGTGGGAAGTAGAAAAAGAGCTAGGAAAGATAAAAAATAGTTCCCACTTCCAAAAAGTATTAAAACACAATTGTACAATAGTAAAATTGTATATCACTTGAACAAAGGATATAAAGTATGTTAAAAAGGCATCTAGTAATAAATGAAGAAATAATTTCCATTAAAATGAAATAAATTTTAAAAACAAATTTAAAAAATGTAGATATCAAAAGAAGTCATTTTAAATAGCTTAGAAAGTCACTGAAGTTAAAGTCACTGAAGTTAAAAATGGAATTAGTAAATTTGTAACTATCATTCAGGAATGCAATGACAAATAGCTTAGAAAGATAAACTTTTACAGAGCGTGCAAAAATGTATAGAGATTTAAGAAAGGAAAAATTCCTTTAAAATTGTAATAATATATACAGATTACAAAAGATGACTACAAGTCACATTTGACTTCTGCAATTACAAGAGGTGCTCAAAGTGGTTACCATGGAAGAAGGACTTGCTGTGAGAGATGTCTTGGATCTTCCATTGTGCACATCACACACAGTACCATTCATCTCAAACTTACCATAAATATATGCAATTGTTACATATGTTGGAGGTTCTGTTGCATACTCATGTCTCCATTGTTTTACTTCTACAATGTTCTCATATTTCAAATACCACTTCAAAATAGTCTTGTACTCCTCAAAGGACAACCATGCTTCTGCCATTTTCTTCATCCTGACTGTCACATTGCAGTAGTAGCATTCATTTGATTTTTAAGGGAAAGTTATACTACATTTTGCTACAATAATTAAATTTGACTTCAAAAGTAACACATAGATAACATCTCTTAAAATGTACACATTTTTGACACTCTTGATATGTATCACCTATATATGATTATAGTATGTGGATATATTATAAATAGGACCATATTGGAGTCCTATTTATAAATAGCAGCCTCCAATTTATATATCTAAAAGTATGCCCAGAGGAACTTTAAAAGGCCAATGTCTCATGAATACAAGACAAAGAATACTACACAAAACACAATATGATTTCATTGGTGTATGAAGGGATAACATGTACCTCTCTAAGTTTATTCTAGTCATACTAGGGATTTATGAATATAGAAAAGTCAGTTAACACATTTTCTAATACCAACAAAAAGAAGAAAAGCTCATAATTATTTCAAAAGATGCATAGAAATAGTTTACACAGTTAATAACACTCATAATAAAATCTTTAGAAAGCTTAGACAAGACAGTAACCAATGACTTTAACTTTCATGCAGATAATTCTGATCATGTTCCTACTTTTTTGGTTTTCTCCCCCAAAGATCCCATCCTCTGTTCCCTTCTGGCCCCTCTCAGTGGCTATGTTGTGACTTTATCATAACCAATACATGTAGCCCTTCCATATTTTATGCATCCTGCTTTCTAACAATTATCTCACATTTTTCTAGTTCATTCTCTCTGAGGCTCTTTTTATCCAACCATAACCACTCACACTTTGATCCTACCACAATTTCATCACCACCTGTGCCCTTTCATGTCTCCTCTTCCACTCTTATTCAGCTTGCATTTTTATGGTCAGTTTATAAAACTCATTCAGGCAGCTAATATGTCTTACCTAGCTCTGTGTCACTCCTTTGTGGCTCATTTGTAACCCGGATCACTTCCTTACATTCACCATTTAACTTCTTCACCTCCTATTATGTCAATATCTTCACTTCATGTACCTACTTGAGTTAAATTGAATTCAGTTTCTATTTGTACTCATGTCTATAATCTGCACATAAAATCATTTCATCTTATCTCATGGATTCATTGTCATCAATATTCTGACAGCTCTAATATTTATATTGTCAATCTAGACCTCTTCTTTGAGCACAAGACCCATAAATCCAACTGACATGATGCCTCTATTGAATGCCTACTAAGCAACACAAATTTACATACCCAAAGCAGAGTTTGCTGTAGCATTTCCTCTCCAAACAAGTTCTTTTAGTCCTCCACATCTGTTAGTAACAACTACCATCATCTAGTTTCTCTAGCAGAAAAACTCTTCAGAATTGTTCAAATACTTCTCTTTTTCACCCATCAGGCAGGAAATCAGCAAATGTTGGCAGTTATTTATTCAACATAAGTCAGAAATTCAATATTTACCACTCTGTCTTCTGCTTTCACTTACAACCAAGCTAACCTGATACTTCACTTGATCACTAAACATCTCTCTGTGTTCAGTATTTAGCTTTGTTGGTAGAGTGCCAATCTGCAGTCTCTGGGACCTGGGTTTGATCCCAGCACCCCCAAAATGGGAGAAGGATATGGCAATCCATTCCTGATGCAATCCCCAATCACACATTGAAAATCCTATGAAGGTGCCTATCAATAGGACACAATTCAACAGTACCCAACAACAACAACAATCATAAAAATAATCTGTAAGGAGTAGTTTAAAGTAGAGTTGCTCCTATATACTTCATGTACAATTAAAATTTGTATCACTCATATGTGCTAATAAACAGATTAACTGAAAATAATTACTTAATGCAAAAAGTGAGTTATTAAGTTTATTCTAGATAAAATAAAAATTTACATAAATTTATTAGAGGTTTTTTTTTGGGAAACAAATACTGTCATCATTGCCCACAATGTAGACTATGTTGGCACAAGCTTGGAAATACTCTAGAAACATAACTGAATTAGCTTTTACTCAAAAACTTTCCTTAAAGTTTCAAGTTCAATGTTCTATGGAAAATAGATTGCATAAAAGTAGTCAACTGTTTAGAATTATCTTGTTAGGTAGATTTTATGTTTCTTTTATTGTTATTATTAAATAATAATTTCTTGCTAAAACTCAAAATAAATAAAGTGATATAACTAAAAACAGAATAAGCAGCATCTTAATTTTGAGGACCACAATGCTTATTCTTTTATTTCAAATAAAATAGTGAATGTAAATTCATTGAAATAATATGAGGCATAATTTGCCAAAGAAAATTTTGAGAATAAAATACACAGGATTATGATCAGAGTTATTTCCCTGACCAAAGTGAAAATAGCTCTGACAAGCAATAACTTATATAATTATATTTCTGTGAATGTCATTTACTAATAAAAATTAACTGCAATTGTGCAGCATATATTATATTGGGTTGACAGATGAAAGAAATGTCAAAATGGGGTGAAGGACGAGGGGAATAGGTATATTTTTGATAATATACCAGGATATATTATATTGAATTCTCTTTCAAGTTAGTTTTGACTTATTTATAATATTATCAGTTTTGAATTATTCTCACTTATGAGAAATAAAATTATAGCAAATGTGAACTATACTATTCATGCTAATACATTTTAAGTTGAATAAGGCCTTGGCATAAATATATCATATTCATTATTGCTTCTCAGAACCTTACAAATATATTTGTTGAGTTGAATTTCTCTCATTACTATCAACATTGACAAATATCTCAGTAAAGCATCAGTTAAAGTGTTTCAGAATATATAATCATTTACTGAAAATTTTATATCTACACACTATAGATAACCCCACACCTCCAGGGACACATAGAACTACCTGCTGCAATTCTCCATTTTAATGCATAATTGTTTCAAAGCAATCCCTGACACTGTGCCATGCCTAGCACATATTAATGTTTCTCCACTATTAATAGGGTTTTCAGTAGCTGATTATTTTCAAGATTGCATCAGGAGTGGATTGCCATGTCCTTCTCCCTTTTTTTCAGTGCTGGGGATTAAATCCAGGGCCTCAGAGAACACAAAGCAGCACTTTTAAAAACTGAGCTAAACCTCAGCCCTTTTACCCTTTAGAACTATGAAAAATAAAATTTACTTGTTTAGAAGCCATCCATCTTATGATATTTTGTTACAGTAGTCCAAATCAGGATAAATTTAAAATTTCCACAAAATTAGCTTATTCCTCTATCCCATTTGATTTTTCTTCATAGACTAAACAACTCTGTAATATAAATATCATAATTTACTTTATTATTGGTCTACTTCAATGGTATATAACTTCCGTGCACTCCAAGGTTTATTTTTGTTAACATTTTACCTCTTGCTTTAAAAATAGTGCAAGACACACAACAAACAATCAATAATTATTTTCAACGATTGAATCTTCTATGAAATACGTAAATAGTATCCAAAAGTGTATTTGGAAACTCTTAAAACTACATAGCATTCAACCATGTTTTTATATTCAAAATACATATCAGGATGCCAATATATTTCAAAATGTAAGAAACCAAACCAGTTTAATATATAATAGATAAAATATCTACTCATTATTAGAAATAAATTAGCAATGGAATATACTTTCAAAGTTTAATACATGAATGGATTAAATGGAAATATAAATAAATTAAATGGAAAATTCATTTTTGTAATAGCAATAATGAATATTATAAACATGGCAATATCCTTAATTTTCAGTATAATACCAATCAAAATCCCAATGATTTTTTTTTCAAAAATTCATGCAAATACAAGTAACATAAAAACTGATGTAAAGACTACAAAGGAAATGTTTGAGGCACTGAGATGGCACTTAATAAAGGGAATTTTACTCACAAGGAAAGTCAGGAGAAGCACTCTCCTGAGAAGGTGATTATTATGATTTGGAGAGGGAAGATTAAGAATTAACAAGGTGAAACTGGAAATGAAGGATGCGTATCTAGTGAGAGGAATTTGCAAAATGTCTAGTGACATAGAGAAATATGTACGTTATGCAGGAAAGAATAAGAAAACCCATATATGTTCTCAGATATATTTAAGTGTAGGAAGAAACACAAAAATGTTAGCAGAGGTTGTGTCTTAGTGTTGGGATTATGAGTGATGCTTTCTTTTTCATTATTTTGGTACCTCTAAAGTATTACTTAAAGAGATTTTTCTCTTGTTTTTACATTAAAAATGTCACAAAGTTGAAAAAGTTTTGGTTGAGTCTTTCAAATATTCTCTTCTCACAGGTTTTCAGGTCAAAACTATTGCTAACACTCAAGACCATTCATCTGGTGTATCAGGAGCATCCATTTGTTTATTAAACTATCAAATTGCCTGTTGACTTAATTTTTCAATTTATCAGACTAGTAATAAGCCACTCTACATCAAGCTATGTTGTGGTCATTGTTAAGTGCTGTCAAGTTGGGTCCCACTCATAGTGACCCTATGTACAACAAGAGACATTCCCTGACACTTTGCCATCTCTGGCACTATGTCAGTGCTTCTCTGCTGTTCATACAGTTTTCAATGGCAGATTGTTTGGGGCTTGTTTCAGCAGTGTGTTGCCAGTTCTTTCTACCATTTTTGTGGTACTGGGGATCAAACCTGGGGCCTTAGAGAGTGCAGAGCAGTACTCTATCAACTGGACTGGTAAATGGACCTTGCTGGACTTTGCTGAGTTCACCTTTAGCAATACAACACCAAAGGCTACTAAAGCACTTCCATGCTAGCACATCAATCATATACTACATCAAGCTACAGCATATGATTAACGTGCTAGCATGGAGGTGCTTTAGTGGCCTTTGGTGTTCTGTTGCTAAAGATGAACTCAGCAAAGTCCAGCAAGGTACATTTACCAATCCTATAAAAATACAATATAAATAAAAAATACAATATAAACATTTGACTCACCGGTGTGTATAACAGCAAGGAAAGAGTAATTGTATTCAACTCACGGACTTCAGGTAATAACAGAGCAGTTTATTATCATTGCAGGTGCAGAAACCTGCCAACATTTCAGCCATTTGGGCTTCCTCAGGGCACTATACAAGTAAAATATGTGAACGAACTATGTGAGTTGAATTCAGTTTTATCCTTTTTTTTTTTTTTTGGTTATGGTGTGGAACAAAACTGCTTTATATATTTAGGAAAAGTAATTCTGCAATGTTAGTTTAGTTTAGAAAGCCATCAACTTTTAGTAATTTAATTCCATTAGTGTTCTCACTTATTTGCTTGTGTCTCAGTGATAATGGATGTTCAGATGGCATTTAATAATAAGAATTTTGTGTTAAATGTAATATAATTGAATTTAAAAAGTTGGAATTCATCAGAGGTTAATGAACAATCTAACTTTTAACATGTGTCATCAATGCAATATCAAGATACAGAGGGTCTATTGATTAGCAGTTAAGCATATGTTGTCACAACTTATCAGGGTATTTTCACTAGCCTTTCATAGCTAAAGGCAGAGATATTACTTGAAGCTCCACACTACAATTTTACAACTGAAAAAATGTTTATTTCCCATCAATGAGTTGTCAAATTCTCTATAGCTAATCTCAAACTAAGCAAAATAATCATGACTGAAAGTGCATAGTAGAGTTAATAACAGCTCATTATTCTTTTTGCATTTTATAACTCATTACCAATAAGCACCCAAAATAAGGAAACTAAAATTCAATGTTTTGTTTTTGGCTGAAAATGCAAATGTTCCAGTAAACAAGGTGTTTATTCTTACCCTTTTGTTCTTTCAATCTGCACTGTTGATGGTGGTAAAAAGGAAATTTAATTAAATTTAATATATTTTCATAATGAAGAAAACAATGCTGCCAAGGGCTCATCATGAACATATTGTTAAATGCTATAAAGATCTAAGTATGGGAATGATGTTATAAGAATTGATTCCATCTTCTTGGTGCCAATTTGTTTTCTCTGTCCCTTTAAATGAACCAAGTCCGTCTATACAAATTAGCTTAGGAGTTACAAAAGGAATGGGTATGCAGTTTATAGTAGGTACTGAGCAATATGTTGTGATAATATGCAAAATTTCACTACTAAATTTTAGATGCTATGGGTAGTTCCACTATATTTTGGCTACTACCAGACTCCCTGGCATCTGGTTCCTTGGCTTATTTATTTTACCTTTTCTTTAACTTCAATCTCTGCAATGCCTTAAATGTTTGTAGGCCCTCCAAAAGCATCTGTTGAAATTCTAACCTCTGATGTCATAGTATTAAAAGATGGGGATCTTGGGAGGTGATTGGATCATAAGAATGGATCCCTCATGAGTGGGATTAGGGTCCACAGACAAAAAGACCCAAGAGAGCACTCTGGCACTTGTTTTCCCATGTGATAATACAATAAGAAAATGGCAGTTTACAACCCGAAAGAGGGCCATCACCAGAATCTGACATTCTGACACTGATCTCAGACTTCGAGATTACAACTCCAAGAAATAAATTTCTGTTTATAAATTGCTCAATCCAGATACATTCTTACAGCAACCTGAACTAAAACAATATTGCTCAAAGATTTTCTGGCATGATTATCCCAGGACACTCCCGTGCTTATCCTACCCCCAAACAAGAAGGGATAACAAGGCAGGCCCACTGGTGAACACCTGTAATCTCACTGCTCAGGTGACTGATCCAGAAGGATTCAGAGTTCAAGGCCAGAAGCAATCTGTGTAAATTAGTCCCTGTTCACAATTTTAAAAATAAATAAATAAATAATGGGCTGGGGATACAACCCAGTGGTAGAACACTTGCAATGTAAATGAGAGACCCTGAGTTCAACCTCCAAAGTACTGAAGAAAAATAAAGTAGTAACTAGCATTGACTCTTCATTTATCCTAAATGTGATTTATAGAAAAGCTTTTTGTTTTTATGGCTAATATAGACTAACAAAATGAGATAGCTCTTCACTTTCACTTTATGTTCTGAAATTCCAAGAGTTAATTAAATTGAGCAGTTTTTAACATTTTATTCAATTTCAAAACCTAAATCATATTTAGCATCTTGCCATTTCCAAATAATTCATTTTTAAACATAAGATGTTGATGTCTGTAATCCTTGTCTATGTTTCTGATAAAAATTTAATGGCATAGGACACAAGGGGAAGAACATATTAAATATGTTATGATGTTCCTGATGAAATGAGTAGCACATATTTTGAAGTAATTTATTGTTATGGGGAAAGCATTCAATCAACTTGCATAATTAAATAAGACATTCTTAGTCCAGGTTTAGAGATACTGGACAAAATCCAAAAACCTATTTATAAAAGAGTACATAATATATAATGTGTGCTATTTTCCTTTATAATAATCACAGAATGTGTGGATCAGCACCTCAATATTCAGAGATAAAATGGATCCATAGATTCCTGAATGGAATAAACTTGAAATGCTGATGCAATAGTAGGCTACTAAATTATATAGAGAGAGATATTATTTTTCAAATATTTCCCTTATCAAACCTATACATTTGCATTTTCTCACTACCAATAACCACTATAGTCTAGCAAAGAAAATTTCTATTTCAGTAAGCAAAAGAGGATTGGAGAATTAAGGAATAAGTATAAACTAAAGCAGTTTGTTGCATTGCTTTGTCTTAATCAACCTGTAAGTAGTATATACTTAAGATTGAACTGTTTCTTAAGAATGAAAAAAGTGCAAAATCCTTTAAACATGTACTGAGAGAAATGATAGTATATTTTGCCAAATCTCTCTCAAATAAATTTCCCATTCTGTAAAAAAGGGAGGTTGGAAATCTATATGATATATCACTGAATTAGAATCTTCTGGAACTTGACATCAAATTTTAAATTTACAAGGGAGGAGCATCATGATCAATATGTTGTGGCATCTCAATATTTTTTTTTCAGACTCATCTGAAGGGCAGTACACGTATCCTTAAGAGGTACTTTGGGGAGCAGTTTCACATGAAGAAAGAAACCCAAAGACAGGCTTAAGAAGCAGTAAGTACTGATTTTGCTGAATTCTCATGATGAAGTTCCCAGACCTTTGAAAGCCTCTCTGTTTGTTTGGAATCAAGTTGACTGGGGTAGAAAGATAACTAAGGGAACAAAATTATATCTCTGGATAATCAAGTAGAGGAGGTGGCATGGAGCAGGGAGAGTAGATTAGACATTAGGAAAAAAATCATGGTATTATGGAATGCAGGGGATTTTTGGTGAAGTCTGATGAAAAAATTTCCTGTGGGTGTAATATATATACACTTCTCCTTCCTATTAAAATATTTTAATTCTACATAGTATATTCAAAGATAGAATATTCTAGGCCAATGTTGCAAGGTGAAGAGTTACGAAGGTCTTCATCCATATCATTAGTACAAAACCAAACAAAATGAGTATAGGTGGATATCTGAGTTAGAGATGTGTTTTGCTGTTGTTAGGAGCCTTTGAGTCAGTCTGACTCACAGTTACCCTGTGTACAATGGAATGAAACACTCCTTGACACTGTACCATGCACATGACCTTTTTAATGTTTAAGTCCATTTTTGTAG
>VMDO01037653.1:0-14169 GCA_007922755.1 Pedetes capensis | reverse complement strand
CTTGCTCATGGATTGGGAGAACCAACATTGTAAAAATGGCTATACTACCAAAAGCACTCTACAGATTCAGTGCAAGTCCTATCAAAATCCCAATGAAATACTTAACAGAAATTGGTAAAGCTATCCAAAAATTTATTTGGAAACATAACGGATTTTGAATAGACAAAAGAATTTTACAGTAAAACCAGCACTAGGGGCATCACAATATCTCATTTTAAATTATATTATAGGGGCGTTGTAATGAGAACAGTTTTGCAATGGCACAAGAGCAGACAGGAATATCGGTGGAATAGAATAGACCCAGATACAGGCTCAAGTAGCTAAAGCCAATTGATCTTCGACAAAAGTGCCAAATAAATACAATGGGAAACAGCCTTTTTAAATAAATTGTGCTGGGAAAACTAGAAGTCCACATGTAGAAGATTGAAAATCGATCCATATCTTTTATCTTGTACAAAAATTAACACAAAATAGATCAGAGATCTTAATTTAAAACTGAAAATTGTGAAACTATTAGAAGAAAAAGTAGCTAGTACAATATGTGATGTTATTGTTGTTGTTAGGTGCCGTGGAGTCGGTATCCAACTCATAGCGACCCTCATAGGGTTTTCAATGGCTGAGTGCTTCGGGATTGTCTTGGGAGTGGATTGCCAGGTCCTTCTCCCATTTTTGCGGTGCTGGGAATTGAACTCGGGACCTCAGAGACTGCAGCACAACGCTCTACCCACTGAGCCAAATGTAGGAAAGTTCTTTCTCAACAGAACCCTAACAGCCCTGAAAATAAGACCAAGAATTTATAAATGGGAGTATATGAAATTAAAACTTTTGCACTACAAAGGGAACAATTAACAGAGTAAAGACTGAACATTCAGAATAAGAGAAAATCTTTGCAATCTATATATCAGTTAGAGGATAAATATAAAGGATATATAGAGAATTTAAAAAATTAAACTCAAGAAAATTATGATTAATAAATACACAATGGAATGGAATAGTGTTTTCAAAGGAAGAGATTAAAAATAGCCTATATATGAAAAAATTTCAGTTTCCTAAACTATTAGGGAAATGCAAAACAAAACTACACTCAGAGTTCCTCATATCCCAGATAGAATGGCAAAGATCAACAGGACAAACCAAAAATGCTGGCAAGGATATGGGGTAAGAGAGAGGTGGAATATTTTTACACTGCTGGTAGGACTGTAAACAAGTGCAACCACTTTGGAGATCAGTATGGAGTTCCCTTAGAAAATTAAAAATCAAATTACCATTTGATCCAACTATCCCACTTTTAGGTATATACCCTAAGGAACCTAAATGATTATATCACACAGTCATTAACACTTCTATGTTTATTGTAGTACTATTCACAATCATTGGATTATGGAATCAGTCCAGATGCCCTAACAGAAGAATGGACTTAAAAATGTGGTCTATATACACCATGGAATACTACACAGACATAAAGAAGAATGAAATTATGGCATTTGCAGCTAAATGGATCTACCAGGAGATTACGATTTTAAGTGAATTAACACAGTCCCAGAAAAAGAAATATCACACGTTTTCACTTATATGTGAAAGTTAGATGGGAAGATTATCTTTATTTTTTTTTCGTTTCAGTTGGTCAGCTAAAAAAATTTTTTTTAAATACTGATGAGAGCAGCTTTTGTAAACAAAATAATAAAATGCAGGCAGCAGTAAAAAGCAATAAAATGCTTACCTAACGAATATTGATTCCATAAAGTATTTTTTTTTTAGATAGATTTTCACTAAGTTGTGCAGGCTGCCTCTGGCCTTGAACCTCTTATCCTCCTGCCTCAGTATCCTGAGTTGCTGTGATTATAGGCTTAGGCCAAGGCACCCAGCATTGAAGTTATATATGCATATATACACAAAGATACACACACAGACACACACATACACACCCCGAACAACAAATTATATATACATATATTTTTTCTTTTTACTTTTTTCTTTTCTTTTCTTTTTCTTTTTTCTTTTTTTTTTTTTTTTTTTTTTTTTTTTTTTTTTTTTTTTTTTTTTTTTTTTTTTTTTTTTTTTTTTTTTTTTTTTTTTTTTTTTTTTTTTTTTTTTTTTTTTTGTCTTGCAGTACTGGGAGTTGAACCCGGGGTCTCATACATACTTTGCAAATGCTTTAACGTTGGGCTGAAATTCCAGCCCATTCCTGATTTTTTTTTTTTCTTGAGAGAGAGTCTTTCTAAGTTACATAGACTGCCTTCAGTCTCAAATTTATGATCTTCCTGTCTCTGCCCCTCAATTCCCTGGATTACAGGTATGAGTCACTGCAGCATGTACTGAAGTAATATTTTTAATGATAAAAATACAGAAAGAATTTGATGACAACATATAAATTATAATGGAACAAGTTATATCAAAGGACTCTAAAATAATTGCACTGTCTAGGTGAGACAATATTAGTATGGAACTAGTAATGCAAGAAGGGCTGGGATTTAGCTCAGTTGGTAGAGCGCTGCGCTGCAGTCTCTGAGGTCCCGAGTTCAATTCCCAGCACCGCAATAATGGGAGAAGGACCTGGCAATCCACTCCCAAGGCAATCCCGAAACAGTCTGCCATTGAAAACCCTATGAGGGTCGCTATGAGTCGGATACTGACTCGATGGCACTTAACAACAACAACAAAGTAATGCAAGAAATCATGCTACCATCTGTACACTGAATCAAAAGTGAAGCATTGAATTAAAAGTGAAGGAGTATAAGATAGTTCAACAGTCTAATGTACAATTTGAGGATCACAGTTCACAAAACTGTGTTCGAGAGTTTTGTTAAATAAGTAGATTTTTGGCTACTATTGTCATACACCTAAAAGTAACTGTGTGATGTACAGATATATTAATTTGCTTCACTATAATAATCATTTGTTATGTATATGTATCCCATAGCATCATATTGTAAACCTCAAATATGCAATAAAATTTATGTTTTTGAAACAAGGAAAGTAGTAAAATATTTAAATTTTTTAAAAAAGGAGCATGGTGTCTTGAATTGCCCTAGCATATATTATCCGTGTGTGTTTGTGTGAATACTGAAGGTGTTACGGAGAATTTACGAGTGAAGGTAAAAGTGGCAATAAACAAACTAAGCAGAAACTGGACAATAGAACAAAAAGGCCAAGGGACAGAAAACAAGTCAAAGGGGGAAACAAATGATGAGTTCCATCAGCCCTCAGATCAAAACCTCATCCTATTTTTATCACCCTTCTCAGTTGCCCTTTTGGCTTTATCTTCCTGGTTAAAACCAAGAAGGCACCCATGGGAGTTCATCTTACTTTTCACCCTGCTCTGCAAAGGACAGCCAGGCATTACTGAACATTAAACAAACAGAGACCCCACATGAGGAAGAGCTGAGATAACTAGACATATTTTCCTAAAGGCTCAGAATGACCAACTTAATGCTGCAAGGAAGTACATTATCTAAAATTGATGACATATATGCTGAGTTATAATTTCTCAGGCCTATTAAAGATTAGATTGAAATATTCATTTGTTTTAAAATTTAAGATACATACCATGTTTATTTTTCTTCTATTTTAAATTTCTTTAACCAAGTGTTTTCTAAAAACTTTGTATTATGTTCTTTCACATTTACAGTTTCCCTTTGTATCAGTTTGTCTATCCATTTTCTGCCTTTCTATTCTATTCATTCAAGTATCATCTACATATATAAAGAAATATTTTATTGAATATCACTGATATTTCTTCTTATGTCTCTTCCTATGTGAATTATATTTTCAAAGGTGGTTAAAATTTTCTTTTTTCAATCCTGCTTTACAAAGATCCATTCCCTTTACTTTGGCTTTGCACAACTAACACTTCACAGTCATGTTTTTGATCAATTGTTCCAAAATGAGTCAATTTCAGAATAACTTCAGTGATGATCTCTTCAATACATTGAAAAGTTCATTGACTAGCATGCCTTTCTTCTGGTATATGTTATATATAAATGTTAATTTTAGTAGTTAAGTATTTCTCCTTATTTGAGAATAAACTAGTGTGTGTCTTTGTTAGGAAGAGAGACCTCATGGAGAATGGCCAAAGAACACAATTTAACTATTGGTCATATTTTTAAATGCACTCTAGGCTCAATATGACATTTCATTTTTGTAATTGAGCTGACTTTCAGCTTTCAGACTGGTCTTAATATAATTAACTTAATAAAATATACACACTTTATTTCCTTAAGTAGTTCTTTAGAAAAATCATACTTCACAGCTGTGTCAATTGCATCTCTTTTCACTTGACTAACTACAAAAAGTCAAGTGCCTCTTAAAGTGCTTAACTTAAATTATATTGCCTTAATTGCAAGTACAGAGTTTTACTAGAGATTAATAGCCATCTGGAAACTATTTATAGAAAGAAATGATCCAGTATCTTCTATATTATCTAAGAATAACCCAGTAGAAATTGAAAATTTATTAGTATCTTTGTGATTGTTTTGTTGTTGTTGTTAGGTGCCATAGAATCCTGTCTGACTCATAGCGACCCTTATTTTCCATGGCTGACTGTTCCAGGATTGTCTTGGGAGTGGATTGCTGCATCCTTCTCCCATTTTTGCAGTGCTGGGAATTGAACTCAGGACCTCAGAAACTGCAGAATGGTGCTCAACCAACTGAGCTAAATCCCAGCCCTGAGTTTTTACAACTTCATATTTAAAACAGAAGAGATCAATAAACATACATTTTAGCAACACCAAATGAAGTAGCTACATATTCTTAATGTTTGCAGTATTTAAGAGAAGAATCTGTTTTGATTTCTGAGTTTATATCTGCATCGACTTTTACAGGGCTTTTCCAGAAATATGCCTGAGCCTATCATTAGTAAACAAATTCAGTATTCAGGCAATATGTATCAAAAATATTCATTCAAACTTTAAGAGAATTTTAAAATATTATGAAACATTTAATACAACATAAAATTTTGAGTAAGAGCTTAAAAAATAAGCATGGTAGGACCAAAGTATGTGTTATCCAACCTTAAAATTGGGCTTTAAGCTTTCTAACTTGCTTCCTTTCTTCAGGCAGAAGAAATCATAGGAATCCTTTAAAGAATTATAATGCTTGCTATTGAACTGTTCTCAAAGTGGAAATAATATGTAGTGATACCACATTACTCACTCCTTCCTGAATTTATTTTAGCTAAGTATATCTTATTACATATTAATTGTTATTGTTAGGTGCTGTGGAGTCAGTGTCCAACATATAATGACCTATATACAACAGGCTAAACACTACTGTCAGTGCTTCTCTGCTATTCATAGGGTTTTCAATGGCAGATTGGTTTCTGGGAGTGTGTTGCTTGGTCCTTCTCCCACATATGAATTAGTAAATCTTAGAAAGTAATAACAGAAACTATTTTAGCTAGGTGTGGTGGGTACACCTCTAATCCCAGTACTCAGGAAGCTGAGTCAGGAAGACTTAGTTCCAGGACAATCAGGGGTACATGGTGACATTTTGTCTCAAAAACAAGCAAACAAAAAACTACCTAAAAACATTAACAGGTTTATCCAAAGCAAACCATTTTAATTAAACTACTGAATTTTCTCAATATAAATGGTACCATGAGGTATTTCAGAAGATATTCCACAATAAAAATTAACAGAAACTTGAAAATCTAAAATGTAAGATATAAAAAACATAACTTTAATTATTAATTAATGAAAAATTAAGAAATTTGTTAATTTTTCTAATTTTCTTGACTACTATAATGCTTGTATTTGTATCTCCACAATAGCATTTGCATAATCCTCCACCTTGGTTGGGCTGGGATTTAGCTCAGTTGGTAGAGCGCTGTGCTGCAGTCTCTGAGGTCCTGAGTTCGATTCCCAGCACCACAAAAATGGGAGAAGGACCTGGCAATCCACTGCCAAGGCAATCCCGAAACAGTCTGCCATTGAAAACCCTATGAGGGTCGCTGTGAGTCAGATACCGATGGCACCTAACAACAACAACCACCTTGGTTAGATTAACATCAAACAAGAATGATATAAAAATAAAAGCAGAGGAGAGAAAAGTAAAGAAATCATTTTTGAACAAATTCAAAGGTAATTTCTGTGGTGATTCTTTGTTTAGGGTAAACTTTATGCCATTGCAAAGTCTCTCCAGTGTCCACTGTGGCAGGCCAAGTGTGAATTGTGTTATAAGAACCAATCTGTGCTCTGGTGTAGCCTTGCATACTACACACAGTCTGTACAGGCAGCACCAGCATCCACGTCCCTTTACTTAATGTGGTTATCAATTCCATGATGGCTTTGCTCCAGTTACTGCTCTTCATGTCAGCTTAAAATTAAATTTTGTTGTTGTTGTTAACAGTGCCTTAGAATAACACAAATATATCAGCCTATCTTTGACAGCTAATTTTTTTTTCAACAAACAAATGCTATGTGTACCAGCTCTATCTTGCATTTGATAAAAACAATAAGCTTGAGTTTTTGCTGTTAGGTGCCATCAAGTCTGTATCTGACTCACAGCAACCCTAAGTACAATAGGTGAAACACTATTATCAGTGCTTCTCTGCTGTTTATAGGGTTTTCAATGGTGGTTTGATTTTTGGGAGTGGGTTGCCTGGTCCATCTCCCAAGCCTACAGCACCTGGTGTTCCCAGGCAGTCTCCCATTCAAGTCCTAACCAGGCCTGACCCTGCTTATCTTCTGAGATCTGACAGGATCGGATGCCACAAGGCTACCAATGCAGGCCTAAGCTTGAGTAGAAATACAATAAGTCTTGAACTCATGGTGTTGGCAAAACAAATTCCAGCACCCCTCTAAAAAGGATGGTTTTATGATTGAGTGTTCATGGGGACACTTTCCTACCTTTCAGAGCACTTGAGAACAGAACCAGGGATGGGATTTAGCTCAGTTGGTAGAGCACCGCTCTGCAGTATCCGAGGTTCCATGTTCTATTCTCAGACCACAAAAATGGGAGAAGAATGTGGCAATCCACTCCTGAGGCAATCCTGAAACAACCAGCCATTGAAAACCTTTTAAGAACTGCTATGAGTTGGACTTGACTGGATGGCACCAAATAACAAGACGAAGAACTGAACAAAGAGAGACCAATGAGGCCCTGGAAAACTGGCTTTTCTCTCCCCCTTTGTTGGTACAACTTCACCTGCCATATGTATTGATTCAGTTGTTCAGTCAATAAATGATTCATTATTTATTTGTTCTACAGTACTATTCCACACACACAGTGTACCAAGCAATATGATTAGCACTGAATGAAAATGGTAGGTAAGACAAAATCTTGGCTCACTAAGAGATTAAAATGCAGTGGAAAGAACTAAGAACACAATTTTAATGCAGTGTGATGATTCCCTCTTAAGATTATGATCTTTATGCAAATATGGGGAGCATTGTAAATGTCATGGTCCTTTCAATATATTCCTGTAGCTTCAGCAAATTATCACAAATTTAATAATGGCTCAAAATTACACAAATATGGTATGTTATATTTTGGGAATAAAATCACCAATATTCTACTGCTAATATTCTATTAATTTGGCAGATATTCATAGAGTTAATATTCATGTTACTAAAATTCATTGAGCTTTATACTTATTTTCATTTTTATTTTACTACATACTTCAATTACAAGTGTAAAAATTGACTTAGAACCACTGTTTTAAAATATATTAATATATTGGCATGGTAGCAAACATCTGTAATCTTAGTGACTCAGGAGGTGGGGTAAAGAGGATCACAGGTCAAGGCCTCGTAACTTAGTGAGAACTTGTCTCAATTTTAAGAATAAAAAAATGGACTGGAGTTGCAATTCAGGGGCATAGTGCTTCAAAGTATGGGTATGGTCTTGGTTCAGTCCCCAGGACAATCAATCAATCAATCAATCAGTCAATCAATAAATAAAATGTACCACTATGTTAGTATCCTATTGCTGCTATAAAAAAGACCTCAAAATTAGTGGCTTACAGCAACACACATTTATTTTGTTACAGTTCTTAGGTTCGAAGTGTGATGTGGGCATGACTGGGCTAAAGTCAAAATGAGGGCAGGACTAATTTCTTTATGGATGCTGTAAGGGTGAATATCTTCTGCTTCCCATAACTTCTAGAGGTGGACACTTGCCACATGATCACCTTCTGCCTTCAAAATCAGCAATAGCTGTTCATGTATCTTCATATTGATGCTGACTTTTCTGCCCATTTTTCCTCCAAATAAAGAGACTTTTGGTTATTCTGGACAGTAATTATTTCCCCATTTTATAGTTCTTTCCACTCTGCCAACTTCATCCTTGAAGTAGTTTTTATAATACGTGACAAAGATGGTCCATGGCAACTTTAGATCAAGGCCTTACTGATTTAGGAATTCCAAGATAAAGAGCAGAGTCCCTTTTCTAAATTTTCTTTCAGTAGTCCATAGACTGACTTGGCACCGCCTGGTTTGTGTTCTTTGTGGTCACTGTAGCCCTGGGCTACTACAGAATTACATTTGGCTATGTCTATAAAATTTGCTTCCTTGTGGAGTCAGCATGTAGGATCAATCTTCCCATACTGCGTGTATTGAGATAGTGGGTAGTTTTCACAAAGGAAAACACAGATTCTGCATTACCTAAAAAAAGGAGATGGAAGTTAGCAAAAAGTAATATATGTCCATAACAAATTAAATGTTCCACCAGATTTAGGAAAAGCTCCTTTGTAATGGAGTACACTGATATTTGAAATATGAATATAGTACAGCCAGTGGAAGGAGGAGGGGATAGTTCTCCAGGTAAAGGGAACAATGTACACATTATTTTTCTCCCGATTAGTGAGAAATTTGGCTCCCATCACTTCACTATGTATTAACTTATTTGTTCAAGTCCATATGTGCATATCATAATACACAATTTGTGCATATAGTACACAGTATAAAGAAGTGTCATAATTGCTAACTTGCACACTCAAATAAAATATGCTTACCAGCCATTGTGTTTTGTATAGAGTTATTTTTGGAATACTATTTTCCAAAGTTATTTCTGTATGCTCCTTGCCCATGCCCCTGCCTGTTCGTGTGATTACACTATAACTTTGTGATACAGTTGAATTTGTCACAGTCTACATTCATCCTTGGGTCCGTCAATATTCTGATTGATCTTTCTTTCTTATTCATGTACTCTTCATCTGTCCTTCCCAACATTAGTATATTCCATGAGTGTAAAATGATATCAATACCATGAAACTGATATTGGTACAACTCACTTAGCTTATTCAGATTTCTCCAGCTTTAGATCCACTCTCCAGAGTCTTTAGATGGATAGCAGTTGTTCTCAAAGAGCTCTACTTTGAAACCAGACCTTAGAATCTTCATCAACACCATGACCTGATTTACATGTGACACTGAACCCCAAAGTTGAACTTAGCACCATCAGAGGTGACACTTTTGTGAGACCATGTAAAAATATAAGTATGCGTTTCATATTTTGGAGGAATATGAATATATGTGTCCCAAAAGGAGGCTGAAGAACATTGTGATTCCAAAATGGCCACACCAAAATATGTCATCTACATGATATTCTTTTAATGTAATGTTGATATTACTTCCATTAAAAGGTGGAATATGTGTTTCAATTTCAATCTTTTTTTTTAATGCATGTTCCCTTAACTTGAATCTTTTTGACTCATTTGTTAAGGTATAGTTGATACACAAAAACTGTATGCACTTAACATGTACAATTTGATGAGTTTTGGAAATACACACAAACCTATGAACCCATCACCATAATCAACATAATAAACACATATATCATTTACAAGATTCCTTGGACTTCTTTGGCTTTGTTTTTGTTTGCAGAAAGAACAATTAGCATGAGATCTAGCCCCGTAATTTTTTCAAGTGGATAGTAAAATGTTGTTGACTGTAGGCACTGTGCTGTAGAGCAGATCTCTAAAACTTACCCATCATACACAACAAAATCTTTAGACATACTCCATTGAATTAACAGTAACTACAGTGGATATGACATTTCATGATTTCCAAGAGGGTCCTAAAAATGACTTCTACCAATTTCTGTTGCCCGTAGAGCCTAGCATCCATTCTGGCAGGAAGCCAAATACACAAATGTCCTTATTAAAGCTGCATGGTCAATAACTGAAAGCTCTATTTGGTCCAGTTAAGATGGTTCCCTTATCTACCTCTGCCACAAAAGAGGCTTTACTGGGTGAGATGAAAGGGTGGGTTTTTTGTTCTGTTTTGGTTTGGTGTGATTTTTCTTATTTCAAAGGAAAAATAGTGGTGGTTAAGAGAGATAGAAAGGTATATTAAACAATATTGTTTAAACTATTTGGGGAATTTGTAAAGAAAAAGTCTTACGATTTGGTAGCCTCTTGAGAAGAAATGTGAGCAAAATTATAGTATTACAAAGTAGGGATTGCATAGAAGTTTTCCAGTCTTTTCCCTATGTCCAGGGCAGAAATTTATTTATTTATTTATGTTCTTATGTGTTTATTTTTCCAATACTGGGGGTTGAGCCCAGGACCTGGCATTTGCATGCTTTGCAAGTGCTGGACCACTGAGCTGCATCCTCAGCCCTCCCACCCCTTTTTTTTTCTCGAGACAGTGTCTCACTAAATCAGGCAGACTGCCTTTGGTCTCGAACTTGCAATCCTCCTGCCTCTGCCTCCCCAGTCGCTGGGATTACAGGCATGCACCACTGCACCTGGCCAGGGCAGAAATTTATATTAACAACACATCCTCTTGGATGCCCTGCCTCTGGCAGTTAGAGCTGGCAAGTGGGATCTCGACCTGCCTTCCTGTTGGTGTAAGTATATTTTCTCACATGTAGACTATGTTGGGGACAATGCATCTTAGTTCAAATAGTTTCTGAAATTTATCAAATCTAAAGAAACAACATTATTCCAAAGATTATGACCCTGAGTTGTCTTAATTATGTCTGGGTGTAACATCTTTAATTGTTTTTCAGTGATGTGCCAATCTTTCTAGTCGGCTGAGCTTAAAGTTTAATTTCAATTAAGTACTCTTGGATCTCATTATTTCTTAGGTAAATGAAGGATGTATAGCCATATCATCTGTGCATACATTTATAATTATCAAATTTTTACATTTTGTACTCATATTTGATACTCACTTATTGACAACATTGTTCAGATGCCATTTTCCCAGTGAGATCTTCCCGGCTCCACCAAGTACTTGCACTGGAGTGTGCAGTCTATGAGATCAGGGAATTCTGTTTGCCCCAGTCACCATGGTATACTCAGTACCTAGAATTTTATCTGACACAAATTCTGCACTCCAAGTATACTTCTACCATGAAATAATACTGCAAGACAGACATGGCACATATGGTAATGAGGAAGCAAGTTCAACAAGGACCACTGGCTTTTCTCAGGTGTAGAGTTAGTAAGAAGCACAACCCACCTGCATTTGATACCTTCTACTTGAGTACTTCCACTGGTTAATTTGGAACTTGAGATCAACTAAATTTGGTATTTGAAAGACATAGCTCAGTATGCAGCTGCAGCATAGCTCTGTGGCTTCTAATCCTGTCAGATCTCAGAAGCTAAGCAGGGTCAGGCCTGGTTAGTACTAGGATAGGAAACTGCCTGGGAACACCAGATACTGTAGGCTTGGGAGAAGGACCTGGCAACCCACTCCCAAAAATCAATTCACCATTGAAAATCCTATAAATAGCAGAAAAGCACTGACAATAGTGTTTCACTGTTCTACATAGGGTCACAGTGAGTAGGATACCAACTGGATGGCACCTAACAACAACAATAAGCTCAGTATTCAGAAGAATCTGTGAACAATTTAGAGTGGTTAACCTTTAAAAGGAGGCTATCCTCTATGGGTAAGTGTAACATGAATGATGTCACATAAACAACCTGTTTGAACATACCTGCTATTATTTGAAATTTAAGTGTCCCCCAAAGACACATATTTTAAAGGCTTGATCTCCAGATTGGCACTTTGGGGAGGGGGTAGAAATGTTCAGTGATGGGGCCTAGTTGGAGCAGTTAGTTCCCAGGAGAAGCTGATTTCTCTCTGTCTCTGTTCTCAGCCACCATGAGATGAGCAGTCTGTTCCACCACCTCTTCCCCACCACGACCTGCTGCCTTATCACATGCCTGAAAACAACAGGGCTAAATGATTACTAATGGCCTGGAATCTCCCAAGGTATAAATTGAAATAAACCTGTCCCCTTTAAAGGTGATCATCTCAGGTGTGTGTTACATTAACAACAAACTAACACAGCCCAGGTGTTAACAAAACTGTTGTCAGAAGCTCAGCTGCTCAGAATTCTTTAGCCCAGATATTTTGGGGAACTATAAAGAAAACTTCTTGCTAAACATCTAGCACACATATTTTCCAGATCAATTCAATTTGTGGTTTATTTTCATAATTCCTACAACCAAAGCATTACATTAAATTCCTTTTTTATTGGAAATTTTTAATGTACAAATTAATGGGTTTCATTCTGACATGCATTTCATTGTGACTTTTCCATATATGTGTTTCATTGTACATTGCACAGGTAAATTCCCCTTACCCTCATGTGCACTTCCTCCCTCCATCCCACCCCCACACCAAAGACCTTTCTTCCACTTGCATGCCTTTTTATGGGAATATTTTTCTATATATCCTTGGATCCCAATTATATTTAAAGTTGAAACTTTTTCTGTAGTGATCTATCTTTTACATTGTCAGAAATGTTACATAAATTTTCTAGCCCATTTGTATTATTATCAGCCTTTGGTATTATTGGTATTATTATAATTATTTCCCGAACTATTAAAGTTGGGCTGTTAAATTTGAGGTCACCCTCTCTCTCATTCCTCACTCCTCTTTGTTCCTCCTCTCCTTTCTTCTCCCATCATTTCTTCCTTTTGCTAGATCTCTCCCTCATTCTTTTGTGCTCCCTAAATTGTCCTTTCTCTACTAAGTTGACTTAAGCTTTTTATTATGTTCTGATTTCTGTATAGGATTTTTTCCTTATTTTAGTTTTGATACAGCTCCCACATATGAATGAGAACATGCAGTATTTCTCTTTATGGGCTCATGTTCATACACTTAAAATAATTTTCTCCAATTCCATCCATTTTGCTGCAAATGGCATTATTTCATTTTTATATTGCTGAGTCATATTCCATTGTGTATATGTACCACAGTCCATTCTTCTGTTGATGGGCATTTTGGCTGATTCCATATCCTCGCTATTGTGAAAAGGGCTGCATTGAACATGGAGATGCAGGTGACTCTGTGGTATGATGACACATCTCCCTTTGGATAAATTCCCAATACTGTTATAGCTGGTTCATATGGTAGATCCATTTTTAATTTTTTAAGATACCTCCATATTAATCTCCACAGTGGTTGGACCAATTTACAGCTCCACCAAAAATGTAAGAGTGTTCCCTTTTCCCAGCAACCTCGCCAGCATTTGTTGTTATTTGTTTTATTGATCTTGGCCATTCTTATTGGTGTAAGGTGGAATCTCAGAGTTGTTTTAATTTGTATTTCCCTAATGGCTAGGGATATCAACCATGTTTTCATGTGTTTCATGGCTTTATGGACCTCTTCATTTGAGAACTTTCTAGTCAGTTACTTTTCCCATTTGTATATTGGGTTATTCGTTTTCTTGGGAGTTTTTTTCTTGAGTTCTTTATAAATTCTGGTAATTAGACCTTTATCTGATGTATAGGATGGGCAGATTTTTTTCCCCATTTAGTGAGTGGGGGTTTCCTTATCTCTGTTAATTGTTTATTTTGCTGTACAGAAGCTTTTTAATTTCATGTAATCCCATTTATCTATTCTTGTTGCAATTTCTTGAGCAATTGGAGTCTTATTAACGAAATACTTAACTATGCCTATATGATGAAGTGTATTGCCCATCTTGTCTTCTATAAGTTTTAAAGTTACAGGTTTTATGTTGAGATCTTTTATCCATTTTGAGTTAACTCTCATGCATACTGAGAGATGCAGGTCAGTTTTCATTTTTCTGCATGTGAATGACCATGTTTCCCAGCACCATTTATTTTATGTTTTTATTGGAAAATTTTAATGTACACCTTAATGTGATTCATTCTGACATGCTTTTCATTGTGACATTTCCATATATGCATTTTGATGTACATTATTCGTATAGGTTCCCCATTACCCTCCCCTATGCTTCCCCCCTCCC
>VMDO01037652.1:0-14139 GCA_007922755.1 Pedetes capensis | reverse complement strand
CCTCACTCAATAAGAAGCATAGGCCTGAGTGTCAAATTTCCTGGGCTTCAACCCTAGCTCTGCATGCCTCTAGAAAATCCTACTTGGCCTCAGCTCCCTAACTATCAGTGGTAACAGTAGTAAGACACATATGAGGACCCAACCTCCCTAAGAGTATTGTTGTTGTTGTTAGGTGCCCTGGAATTGGTATCTGACTCATAGCGACCCTAAGTACAATAAGCAAAACACTTTGTCAGTGCTTCTCTGCTGTTCATAGGGTTTTCAATGGCGGTTTGATTTTTGGAAGTAGGTTGCTGGGTCCATCTCCCAATCTTACAGCACCTGGTATTCCCAGGCGTTCTCCCATCCAAGTACTAACCAGGCCTGATCTTGCTTACCTTTTGAGATCTGACGGGACTGGATGCCACAGGGCTACAGTTGCCGGATATGCATATTAGGCTGAGGGAAATTCATATTATAAGACATAGTCCTTTGAAGAAAACGTTAATTGTAAATACTCCTTGATATTTCTCCTCCAAGTAATTGAAGCTGTGAGGAGTGAGGCACCCAGCTACTTGAATGACAGCTTTGCTTATGCCCAGCTGCCTTGAGTGAGGAGCTGTCATCCAAGCAGCCCCTCCTTTGATGACTGACATGCCTGTCATCATAGCAGCCTGGCTGCTTTGAACACTTCACAGACGCCCCAAGGAAACTTCATACCAGCTGCAAAGATCACTGTGACCCTGGCTGTGGCTGACGCGATGACGTCTGCTTTAGGAGGTCTTGCACCGGTCACCACTGCCCCAAACACCTTACACAGGCTCTAGGAGACTTGACTTTGCCCCGGACAAGACTTGATGACTTCCAGATGACCTTGTCTGGAGTCACGTGGATACCTCTGCCTATCTTGCAACTACTCTCATTTAGGTGGTGGGAGCACATCCCCCAGTGACTCAGCAAAAAGCGTGTGGTTGGTAGAAAGGAGGTTGGTAGAAAGGAGGCAGAAAGGAGCTTGTGAGTGCTAGAACTGAGAGCTACGCAAACGCCTGTCCATCCCTTTTTCTGGCTACTTCTAAATCTCTCTGGGTCAGCCTGGGCTGCTTCGCTCCTATGCTCTGCCCGCCCCTTGTGTTGCAACATAGGCCCCAGTAAAAAATCCCCCCCAATAGTCTTTGATTGCCTAATTGTGGTCTTTGTCATAGGTAGAGTGGGCTGAGCTGGTTGCACCAAAAGCAGACAAAAAAGTTCAAGGCTTCCAGACCCAGGTCCTCAGCAGCAGCAGCAGCTAGAAGACACCTAGAGAGTGACTCTGAAGGCTATAAACCTCTGGAGACTCCTGAGGCTGGAAGCACTCAGCTCACTCAGCAGTTAGGAGGCAGCTAAAGTGTTCCAAAGAGCAGCTGGGAACAGAGACTCCAGAGAGGATGAAAGATGGTGGAAGTTCTGAGAAGGTGGGAAGTGGCAGGGAGCTGAGACTACAGAACACAAGACCACAGGCCACCAAGAACTGCAGATGCCGGCATTGGAAGACAGCATTGTCAAAGGTTAAGAGCTGAGGGCCCCAACAGCCAAAGCTCAGAGCTGCAGCACTGGCTGCTGTGTGCTGAGATACAGCACTCAAAACCTTGAGAAATCAGCTTCTGACTGGACCTATAAGGCACTAGTTCTCAAGGATTAGAGCTATAAGCCTTTGACTTTGAAAGCTCAGAGCAATGAGCCTCTGACTTTGAGGACTTGGGGCCATAGGTCTCTAGCTTTGAAAATTCAGAGCTGTAAGCCCCTAATTCTCAAGGTCTAGCCCTGAATTTGAAAGCCAAGCCCATATGACTCTGTAGTTCAGGGCTGCCAACACCAAGGTTGTTGCTCCTGTCCTACTGAAGTCTTAGTCATCTGTGACAACAGAACTCACCTTACATTGTTGCAAGTATTCCATGGGACAATGGATATAAAGTGCTAAGAGCAGTACCTGATATAAAGTACTCAAGTGTTTGTTATTATTATTGATAAGCAAATAACATACGACCACATGATCTAAATGTGTGCCAAGTTGTTCACCTCACTCTACATTAATGAGCTCCCATTCTGTGAGGGACCAGTAATAGTTTCTCAAGTCTGTGTGTTCTCTAACTCTGCCCTGGGGAGAAACACACCTGGGCCATGACCCAGTCTTCCACTCTCAAAGCCAGCTGTAAGAGGAAATCCTTGGTTAACTTTCAACCATCCTTTCATCTTCTCAGTAACACAAAAATCCATTTGAAATCATTCAATTCCTGTATATTTAAGGTTCTGGAAAACAGAACCCTAAAATATCTAAAAGCATAATATAGCTCTAGCAAGATTGTTTAAATTCCTTAAGTCTTTGTCTCTAAGATAGGACATAATCATAAAAACATCAACAGCATAGAAATTAATACAGCAGAATACAAATAGAATGAAGACAAAGTAGTAATTAAAAGATTTGTTAAAATGTCCCCTATGTCAAACAAAATAAATCACAGATGCGGCCCTCACTCATTCCACTTCAACAACTAACCTCCATGGTGACATTGAAACCCACCCAAAGTCCATCTCTGAGTCCCTTGTAGTCTCTGTGACAAAGCAGCATGGAGCGCCAGCATCTCCTTATTCCTATGATGTTTGGAAGCTTTGGCAGATCGGGAGCCCTCTAAACCAGTGGTCCCCAACTTTTTTGGCACAAGGGACCTGTTTTGTGGAAGGCAATTTTTCCATTGACTGGGAGGTGGGAGATACTGATCTGACAGCAGGTGGAGCTCAGGTGGTAAAGCAAGCAATGGAAGTGGCGGTACATGTTGTTTGTTGTTAGGTGCCGTTGAGTCGTGTCTGATTTGCAGCAACCCCATGTACAACAGAACAAAACACTCCTCGACACTGTGCTATGCTGCGACTATGTCAGTGCTTCTCTGTTATTCATAGGGTTTTTGATGGCTGATTATTTCGGGAGTGGGCTGCCAGGTCCTTCTCCCTAGCCTGTAGCACCTGGTGTTCCCAGACAGTCTCCCATCCAAGGACGAACCAGGCCAGCCCTGCTTAGCTTCTGAGATCTGATGAGATTGGATGCCAGGGTGGCACTGCTATAGACTTACAATAAATATAAATGTAAAAACCAGCAGCACAGCTCAGCTGGCCCATGGTTGGGGACCCCTGTTCTAGACGCCTCATTTTCTCCAGTTCCATTCACTCTTACCCCCAGGTTCATGCCTCTCCTAACAAGGCAGAGTCTCACTTCAACAATTCTTTTCCCAGAGTCCTTTAGTCCGTCCCACCCTTAGCCCTGCACTACCTCACCCAGGAGGAGCCCAGCCCATGCAGCTCCGGTGATCCACCTCCTCCACTTGCACACACAGGCCGTGACAATGCAGACGCTTGGCACTGGGAACTCAGGACCCCAAACTCAACGCAGTCCATAATGCTACCCTAGAACCATACTATGTGACCACAGTCACTTTCCTCTACCTTGCTCCATAATACTTGTGTCCTCCAGTTTGACACAATCCTCCTTCATTATACTCAACTAGTGCCCTGATTTGTATAGCACAAAACAAATGGAGCCACGACATGGAGTCTCATCTAACTCCTCAACTCCATGTCCTCATACAGAAGATAAACCAGCTTCCATCATGAACTGGTTTTCCTTCCATTTCAGTGAATGCAATGGTTCTCCTTGTATTTGAGATAATTTCATACCTTAGGTTCTCTCTTGCTTCCTCACCATCTATGCCTACCAATGATCATCTTTCCTCTGTACTTGATTTTCTACTTCAGCATGTACTTTAACTCAACACCTTCCTCCAGCTACCATAACAACACGCTTCTACCACAGGGCCTTTGCACTGTTTTTCCCTCTACCTAGGATGCCTTCCCCAAAGATAGTCACATGGCTTGCTCCCTCGCTTTCTCTTTTCAATGTAGTCACAGAGTCATCTCTGACCATCAACATAAAGCCACAACTCTCTGTCAGGTATTCCCTTTCTCCATTACCAAAACTCTTAATTTTTCTCCATTGAACATATCACCACCTGACCTATTTGCTTGTTGGCCTTTTTGTTTATTTGTTTTTCTGTATCCTCCACTTGAATGTGGGCTCCATGATGACTGGGATTTCATCTGTTTTGTTTACTGCTAGATCACCACCACCGGTTAGGATAAACACTGCAACAAAAATTGTGGAACAAATAAATGGATTGTGAAATGTGAAAAATTCAACAGAAAGTATTAATTTATATGGTAATCTAAAATACAGATTAATTTGGGTCCCATGGATGACCAACCATTTCAAGAGGTTACATATGATCAGGAACCAATGGTACTAAAGGACAAAGTAGAAGCTGCCTTGAAAGAACTGGCAAAACACAAGGCTCCAGGAATTGATGGAATACCAATAGAGATGTTTCAACAAACAGATGCAGCACTGGAGGTGCTAATGTGTTTATGCCAAAAGATTTGGAAAATAGCTACCTGGCCAACTGACTGGAAGAAATCAATATTTGTGCCCTTTCCCAAGAAAGGGGATCCAACTAAATGTGGAAACTATGGAACCATATCATGAATATCACATGAAAGCAAAATTTTACTAAAGATCATTCAAAAGTGACTGCAGCAGTATATAGACAGGGAACTACTGGAAAATCAAGCCAGAGTCAGAAGAGGGCATGGAACCAGGGACATCACTGCTCATGTCAGGTGGCTATTAGCTGAAAGCAGAGAATATCAGAAAGACGTCTATCTATGTTTTATCGACTGTGCAAAGGCATTTGGCTGTGTAGATCATAACAAATTACAGATAATATGGTGAAGAATGGGAATACCAAAGCATTTAATTGTACTTATGAGGAATCTGTACATGGACCGGAAGGCAGTCGTTCGAACAGAACAAGGACACTGTTTGGTTTAAAGTCGAGAAAGTTGTGTATCAGGGCTGTATCCTTTCACCATATCTCTTCAATTTCTATGGTGAGCAAATAATCCAACAAACTGGACTTCATGTAGAAGAATACAGCATCAAGACTGGAGGAAGACTCATTAACAGTCTGCATTATGCAGATGACACAACTCTGCTTGCTAAAAGTGAAGAATATTTGAAACATTTACTGATAAAGATCAAAGAACATAGCCTTCAGTAGGGATTGCACCTCAACATCAACAAAACAAAAATCCTTACAACTGGGTCAATATGTAACTTTAGGATAAATGGAGAAAAGATTGATGTTGTCTACGATTTTGCTTTGCTTGGTTCTAAAATCAATACCCATGGAAGTAGCAGTCAAGAAATCAAAAGACACATTACTTTGGGAAAAAACTGTGGCAAAAGATCTCCTTAAAGTATTGAAAAGTAAAGATGTCACACTGAAGATGAAGGTTGGCCTGCTTCATGCCATGGAATTTTCAGTCGCATTATATGGTTGTGAAAGCTGAACATTGAACAAGGGAGACAGGAGAAGAATTGATGCTTTTGAATTATGATGCTGGAGACAAAGTTTGAATATATCATGGATTGCCAAAAAACCAACAAATCTATTCTAGAATAAGTACAACCAGTGTACTACTTGGAAGCAAGGATGGCTAGACTGTGTCTTAGGCATTTTGGAGACATAGTCAGAAGGGATCAATCCCTGGAGAAAGACATCATGTTTGAGAGAGTGGCAATTCAACAACAAAAAAAGGAAAACCTCCCCATAGATGGATTGACACAGTGTCTGAAACAATGGGCTTAAACATAAATAAGATCATGTGCCTGGCACAGAACTGGGGAATGTTTATTTCTGCTGTACAAAGGGTTGCTATGAGTTGGACCTGACTGGAGGCACCTACAACAACAACAGCAACAACAAGGACAACAACAACATGGTTTTACTACTTAAACTAAAATTAGTAAATTGTAATAAAACAGTGTTTAGTGGAATGCAGTTAAATTAGTACTAATGCATTTCTGAAAGTATTTTAAGTTCTAATACCCCTTTCAAAAAATTTGGCTATGAATATCAAGAGCTATCAAATAAACCATATGCTTGGGTTTTGTTTTTGTTTTTGTTTTGTTTTTTTTTGGTACTGGGGGGTTTAAACCAGGGCCTTGTGCATGTTTTGGAAGCACTCTACCATTGAGCTGCACTCTCAGCCCATTTTTAATCTTTTGTCTTGAGACAGGGTCTCACTAAATTGCACAGGCTGCTTCTGGCCTTGAACTTGTGATCCTCCTGCCTCCACATCCTAAGTTGCTGAGATTACAGGTGTGCACCACCATGCCCAGCCAAAATCATATACTTTGACACAATAATCTTATTTTGAGGGATGAAACAACCCTAAAGGGGAAAACATAATATAGAAATATGTTTACTGCAGCCCTTGGCAAAATAGAAAAACTTTAGAAGCCATTTAATGTCCAGCAGTAAGGAACTGGTAAGTAAATTATAGTACATCCTCTCAATAAAATATTTTGAAGGTATCATTAAAACAGCGCCTATAAATGCCATATAGCAATATGAAGAATATTTTGTGAGAGGACAAAAACACTATTCAAAACTAGTTATAAGTATAGTAAAGATCACAATTTCAAGAGGCATAAAAAACATCAAAAGTACAACAATGGTAGTATAATTAAATGCTAATTTTCCATTTTAAAATATTCTAAAACTTTGAAATTTTTTAAATACTGCATTTTTGTCAAACAATAGAGACAGTGACTTCTCAGATGGGAAGAGAACAAATAATAAGCAGGAGGACACATAGGGTGGGAGGTCTACCCACAAGTAGAGGGCGTTCAAATTTGGGAAGGGCTCCTACTGCTGCCTGGCTAAGAAGCTGGTTCCCTGTGCCCAGACTACTTGTCCCCTTATCACGTGGCGGTAGATCCCACTCTGTCATGGTGGTAAGTCTCAGGCTTGAGTGCAACTACAAGCTAAAGGCAATGAGTCCTCCTAGTGGGGGCGTCCTTCGGGATTCTGAACACTCCACATTAAAATCATCCTTGAATAGTGCATATCACCAGGATGTCCATCAGAATATTGTAAGTGAGGCCAAAAGGGCACTCCAAAGGGGACAGAGCTCCACTTGCAGGAGCTCAGTCCAAGCTCAGGGAAGCAAATGTTCCAATTGCAAATTTGCTTGAGAAATAATTGGTTAAATGGAGACATTCAGGGAGCCTTTATTTTTGTATGTTGAAGTATAATGAGTCTGTAAGCATAAGCTTTATCCTGAATCATTAGAACACAAACTCTGCCTCTCACAGGTGTCCTTAGGATGACTCCAGAGCCCTATGCTGTAGAATACAGGTTTGGGAACACCACTCTGCAAGGATGCCTAAAGAAGACACCCTGTCAGGAAGTTTTCAAAGCAATTGTTTTATCAACTAGTCCCAGCTAACCAGAAGCTCTTCTGCAAAATAGCTCAAGTCTTCATTAACTATAGAATTAGAAAAGTGTTCCCTGGCAATTTCCCTCCTACTGATCTGAACAACAACAATCTGAAAGGAAGTGTTTGTTCCCATATCTAAGTGGCTGCTTAGATATATTTTTCTTCGTTTTCAAATTATTAGCAGAAGGTTCCATATTTGAATCACATCGATCATGGGGCAATCAAAATACAAAGAAAAAATCTAATTTATGATCCCCCCCCCCAAATTAGTAACAATGTCAGTCTTCTAGCTACCTTTGTCATTTGAAGAAACTCCTCGCAGGCCAGAGGCCCCTCCTGAGGGAGCTGGCAGAGCGGTATGCTGCTCATCTCCTCTAGAATGGCATCGATGCGGAACTCAATCAAATCATTGACCCGGTCAAGCAGCAGCTCTAGGGCCTCTTTGGGGTAAAAAAAACAGAGTGAACAAAAGACACTAAGTATTTTATTAAACACAAACACACATGTACCCATGTATACATGCACACACACCAAAAAAAACATGCAATTAAATGACAGTAGTAACATCCAGATTGGGGGCTGAGATTTAGCTCAGTTGGTAGAGTTCTGCTCCGCACTCTCTGAAGACCCAGGTTCGATCCCCAGCACCACAAAAAATGGGAGAAGGACAGGGCAATCCACTCCTGAACCAATCCCCATTCAGCTATTGAAAACCCCATGAGGGTGAGTATGAGTCAGACCTTACTTGATGGCACTCAACTACAACAACATTCGGATTAAAGTTCCTCCATGTGCCTCTGTCCCCAGGATGTGCTGCTATTCCACAGTTGGTTAACTCACATTTCTTGGCTCCTTCACCTGCCTCACTCTGACTCATCTCCCAGGAGGCTGCCAGTGAATCTGCATGTGTGGCAGGTCCCCCGTCCTGTCCTGACACTGCAGCCTGAGCGTGCTTCCATCTCTGTGTGTGCCAGGCTACCAACTCTTGCATCATCTTCTTTGAGAACTCAATTTTTCATCCTTATGGCTTCAACATTTATCCCAGTACTTATTCAACAAAGATGACTGAAGTGCAATTGCTCTCATTTTTCTTTTACGTGACTATCATAAAATCCACTTTTTAGGTTTGCTGAAGTCCTACTGAACACTAAGTTCCATGGATAGAAAGTCCAACTCTGAAGAAAGCCAACAACAATTCAATGCCAAAAGTAGGAAGGATGTTTAATGGATACCAACCAAAGGGGTAATACATTTGTCAACAGGTATCATACAGTAAAATCTCTCTTTTTCTACTACTGCTCTCTCCTAGCCTATAGCTATAGCACTGTGGCATCCAATCCCATCAGATCTCGGAAGCTAAGCAGGGTCGGACCTGGTTAGTACTTGGATGGGAGACTGCCTGGGAACACCAGATACTGTAGGCTTGGGAGAAGGACCCAGCAGCCCACTCCCAAAAATCAATCCGCCATTGAAAACCCTATGAATAGCAGAAAAGCTTGACAATACTGTTTTGCCTATTGTACGTAGGATCGCTATGAGCCAGGCACGGATTCAAGGGCACCTAACAACAACAACTCTCTCCTAGGAAATAATGTTGAAACTGAATAAAGAAAAGTCAACATTGTATATTTACAATGTGTCAGAGACATAACACTTCTTTAAATACCTTTACTTCCTAAAGAATAAATACCTTATTAAAGTTTTCCATCATATCTAAGCTAATTATTAAGGAGGCTATGCAAGATGCCAGACAGTTCTTCTTAGTAATAGTATTCACTACTAAAAGAGAGCCAACACTTTTACTTAAGTATATGTGCATGTGCTCAGTGAAATTCTTCAGTTTCTACCTGACTGATTCTTCAACACATCTTCAACATCTGTGGCAAGTTGGAAAAAAACATGGTCCCCCAGAGATGTCCATGTCCTAATCGCCTGGGAATGTTACTTTATATGGCAAAAGGGACTTCACAGATGTGCTAAGGATCTTGAGATGTGAAGATTGTCTTGGATTATCTAGATGGTGCCAATGTAGTTCTAATGATCCATAGACACAGAAGGCAGAAAGATCAGAGTCAGACAAAGAAGAATATGACCAAGGAAGGAGAAGGGTAGAGAGAAAGAGGTTTGAAGATGCTACACTGTGAGCTCTGAAGATGGAATGACTGTTAGCCAGCAGATGGCCATAGCCTCTGTAACCTGGAAAACGTTCAGGAAAGGATTCTTTCCTGCAGCCTGCAGAGAGAAATATCGCTGATGATACCTTGATTTTAACCCCATAAGACTCAGCCCAGATTTCTGACCTTCATAATTGTATTATTTTAAATCATTAAGTTTGTGGCCAATTGTCACAATAGGAATTTTTAAGAACCAACAAAATAACAAAATGTATGCATAGAGTTTACAAAATCATGGCTGTAGAAGTTGTTTGATATTTTGAAGGTTGACCAGTATTCTTTTAAATGCATGATACAAATAATCACCTGTAAATGGAAGGTTTGGCTCACTCAATCCAATAAGGAATCCAACTGTTCTTGAAATTTAATATAGCTTGTCTCCTACAGAAATTTAGTCTTTGTTCTACTTTAGTTTCTTTATTTAAATTACAAAAAGAAAAGCATAATAGAACAGGAGAATTAAGAAGAATTTCCTTAGAAATGATCTACTTGTCTCCAGCTAACACTCTAATAAAATATCCAAATTGCTAGTACTCTAATCCTAATAACTCTAGAGAAAATATTACTAAATACTAGCCTGTTCTAATTTGATTGTGATAACTCCTACTATGAAGGTTTTCTTTTTTTTTACATTTTATAAATACCTCCTTAGAGACTTTTAGCAAATTTCCCCTGGTTTTATTTGCTGGGGAGATATATTTAAGAAAGAATATTGGCTTAGAGGCAAGAAAACTGGGTTCTAAACTCAACTTTATTGCTTATATTTATGTAACATTGGATATCATTTAGTACACCAGTACCATAGCTTTCCAACCTTTAGACTGAAGGTCCTACTTAAGATTGCTTCTACAGTCTTCTCTACCCCTGTAGTGCTATGGTTATCTGATAGTGCATTTTATATTATTCCACCTTCAAACAGTAATGAGCCTAAAATATACTTCATTCCTACCCAAAAAACACTTTACAATGTATCTCTTCATTCTTCTTTTATTAGCAATTTTTTCTAGTTAGTGTGCAACTTAACAGATTTCATTATGGCATTTCCATACATGCATATCATTTACAATATGTCTTTGAATCCAGTTCCCACTCTATAAAGCAGAACAAAGGCAGGGGATAATTCCTCACTCTACTCTCTGCCCTCAACTCAGTGTTTCACAAACATTCTTGAGTAGAGAGTACCTGGCAAATTGAATGTCTAGATACTTCTAAGCCCCAAGTTATTTGGAAGGTACAGTGAAAACCTACTGATAAGACAAGCTGTTGACAATTAAGGATATAAATAAACTAGATTCTACTTTACCCCCACAAGTACCACACCAAGAAAGAGGTTGGGGAAGAAGAATAAAAAGAAGCATCACAAGAGGTATTCAGAAGTGGGACCCAGGAAGAACTGACCCAGAAAGGAGATGCTGGGATCAAGGTGTTGGAATGGGGTCGGGGTGGTAAAAAAAAAATGGAAACAGACTGTTAAAATTACTGCTGTTATGAATCTGTCAGTGTGTGGGTCTCTACTACACCAAAGGAACACAAAAGAAGTAGAAGAAATAGCCTATTTCAAGCTCTCTGCAGTCAGTTTGGGGAGAAAAATGAAATTAGACTAAACTACCAGAAGACATCTGAAATACAGAACCTCTGGTCTCAACCATCAATACAACAAAGGCCACAGGAAGAAGTAGTCACATGAGGTTATAGGGAACAGAAGAGAAGAAGGAAAAAGAGGAAGAGGAGGAAGAGAAATAACTGCAAAATACACTAACCAATTAGAAGAAGTTGAATAACTCTAAAGATCCTTTAAACTCTAATGACCAACAACAAGAACAAATGAAAATATGTGGTTAATCTCTGGGGATAAAACCTTAATAGTGAATAATTACAATTTCCAAGAAATTACTGAATTCATATACTTTTCTATAATTCTTTACAGAATAGCTTAAGAGTAATGGTCCTCATTTCATTATGTATATCACCATCCTGATAAGAAATGATATAACACATATTAAGAACTCAGGCTTTAAGGTAAGAAATAGAAGCCATTCATACACACTTACTGATCTTTGCAAAAGTGTTTTCTAAATATGACTCGATATTCAGTGATGTCCAGGTCAGGGCAGCCAAGCCAGGCTGAAGGGCTTCATCCACTTTAGCCAAATGAGGGCCCATCAGTTGCTGGATGGTGAGGGGCATTTTTGACTTCACTCTCTGGTATTCAGCCAGCATCATCTGCCGTTGAATGAGTTTAAGTAATCAATTAATATCTAACCTTTAATACCTACTAATATCATTTTTATAAAAGGATTACTTTTATTTAGGGTCAAACTATAGGGCTCTAATAGCCTGCCAGGTAGAATGGTGAAAAGAACATAGTAATAGACAACCAGGGCTCTGTCGACAATTATAAATTCCTAATCCAATACATTACAACTGAGGATGAAGAAGAAGAGTTTAAGAACCAGAGTTTTACAATTTCTACCCAGCCTAACAGGGGTGAAATATCTTAATGTCAAATAACTTTTCTAAAGCTGGCAGTAACAATGCCTTCATCTGTGCCTCCCTTCCCTCATTCATTCCATTTTGTACACCTGGTCAACATGCATCCTCCTCTGATGATGATCTCCTGTGGACCACACTCATCAGCAAAGGTGTCTGGGTCACCTGAGCCCACTGCTGGGACTATAGGCCAAAGCACACAGGAACAGGGCTGATTTCAACAAGTATCTTGAAATAGCATCCAATATCATCCATATGCCAAAAAGAGACAAATTCACATGTCCAGTGCAGCTGTCATTCCTGAGGTCTAGATTCATATACATCAATGGCCTACTCAAAATCTCCCCTTGAAGATCTAACAGGCATCTTCAAACCTAACATGTCCAAAACTGGAAGCTTGTTCTTCCCCTCAAACCTTCTCTGCCCACAGCACCCTCCAAGTCAGCTAAGGGCAACTCCATCCTTGTAGTCAATAGGCCTCCAGCCAGAGGTCTCCTCAGTTCCTCTCTCATTCACATGCAGTCCATCTGGTCATCCAGTTTGCTCCATGTTCAAAAAAGATCTTATACCTGATCTGCTTCCCATATCCACTGCTACCACCATCACTGACTCTCCCCTAAGTTATTGGAATGGGCTACCATTGTCTCTGTGACCCCTCCCTGCCTTCCCCTGCCCCCTTACCATCTAGGCTCAATTAGCTTCAAGAGTAAACCTCTCAAAATGTTAAGTCAGATTGTGTTACTCTTCTGCTTACACAGTGTTGTGGTTTGGATAAAAATTGTCCCCTAAAGACTCAGGTACTGAATGCTTGATGTCCAGGCAGCAATGTTCAGAGGCGTGTCCTTGAAAGGAGACTTGATCATGAGGGTGCTGACCTCATCAGTGCATTGATCTAGTGACAAGTTCATACCTGAATGAGCTGTTAGGAGGGGGGACCTGGTTGAACAAAGTAGGTCACCAAGGCATGCCTTAGATGGATATGTCATGTACCAAGCTCCTCCTTCTCTTTCTCTCTCCCTCCCCATCTCCCTCTCCTCCACCTCCTTCTCATCCTTTCTTCTTCTTCCTCCTCCTCCTCCTGCTGCTGTTGTTGTTGTTCTTCTGCTTCTGCTGCTTCTTCTGCTTCTGATGCTTCCTCTCTCTCTCTCTCTCTCTCTCTCTCTCTCTCTCTCTCTCTCTCTCTCTCTCTCTCTGTCCCCCCACCTTCCTCTTCCCAGCCACCATGAAGTGAGCAGCTTTGCTGTACCTCGCTCTCTCCAACATGATGTTCTGCCCCACCATAAGTCCACAGCAATGGGGTCAAGTAACCATGAACTGAAACCTCTGAAACTGTAAGCTAAACTAAACACTTATTTTTTTTAAATTGTTTCTGCCAGGTATTTTATCACACTGATAGGGAGCTGACTAACTTGCATGGCTACACGGTCCCATCTAATTTAGGTCACAAGTCCTTATACAAAGAACTGGAGAGGTCCTTGGTCTATAAAGACCAATGTTGTCCCCATTACTTCTCTGATCTAATCTCCAACCACTCTTCTCTTTTACCTGCTCCTGCTCTACTGTCTTGCTTGGTAATCCTTACCTTTAGGACCTTTGCATCTCTTTCAAGTAATGACTAAGACAGGTGCCCTGGTACTGGTCCCTAGCCTGTTAAGAACCAGGCCTCACAGCAAGAGGTGAGCAGGCAGGTGAGCAAGCAGAGCTTCATCTGTATTTATAGCCACTCCTCATCACTTGACTCATCTCAAAACCATCCCCCATCCCAATCCATGAAAAATTTGTCATCCACAAAACCAGTCCCTAGTGCCAAAGAGGTTGGGGACTGCTGCTATACAATGCACTAGGTTGCCAACATTTTTTGGATACACATGTTAAATAAACTATATGGCATAGTTAATACTTTATTATAAAATAGGTTTTGTGTTAGATGATTTTTCCCACCTGTGGGTTAATGTTAAGTGTTCTGAGCACATATAAGGTAGGTTAGTCTAAACTGTGATATTCAGGTTAAACTATGATGTACTTAAATATGCAGTTAGATATATTAAATGCATTTTGGACTTACAACATTCAGTTTGCAATGAGTTCAATTGAGGCCTTACCCCAACGTAAGTTGAGGAGTATCTGT
>VMDO01037651.1:0-14149 GCA_007922755.1 Pedetes capensis | reverse complement strand
CACACACACACACACACACACACACACAAAACCATGAAACTGAGATTATATTTATAGCATAATAGTTTATGATATTAAAATAAGAATGTATGAAAGATTTTTGCTTACAAAAGAAAACGTTTAATCTTTGGCCCAAGAAGTCATAAATGGAAATTTACTACGAGGTAATCTGGCAATTTAAAATGTAGGCAGGAGCTGGGCAGTGGTGCACACCTATAGTCCCAGTGACTCAGTAGGCGGTGGGAGGAGGATCAAGAGTTCGAGGCCAGAGACAGCCTGTGTAACTTAGTGAGATCCTGACTCAATTAAAAATAAAGAAAAATTTAAAAATAGACCTGGGATGCAGCCCACTGGTACAGTTCTTGCAAAGTATATGCAAGGCCCTGGGTTCAACCCCCAAACTCAGACCAAAACAAACAAAAAAAACCCCAGGCAGTTTTTTTTTTTTTTTTTTTCCCTTGTGACAAGGTCTTTCCATGTAGCCCAAACTACCCTTGAACTCACAAGCCTCCTGTCTCTACCTTGCATGTGCTGGGATAACAGGCATGTGCTTTCATACCCAGCTGTAGGCAGGCAATTCCTGATTTAAAATTTTTCTGTTCTGCTTTTCTAAGGTAAGACAGACTTGAAAGCATTTACTCAAACTTGGTTTTGTATACATCCTACAGGTGTTCTTGAGCCTTCCCAAAACAGAATAGAACTTGCTAGATTTAAAACAGGTTGTGAATGAAATCAACAACTCAAAAACCAAAATGGAAACACCAAGCTACATAGCAAGATGAACTGAGAGAAAAATAAACTACAGTAAAACCTCATTAAAGTAAAATCTACTAAAGACAAGGTGAGCCTGATTAGGTGAAAAACATAAATAAATTTACAAGAAAAAAATTTAAATTCTCCACATTTAAATACAAATGTATGTATTTCAAGGATAAAATGTACAATGAATTCATCATAAAAGGTGTGACCTTTTAGACATCCTTGTGGAATGTATGTGATATAACTGGAAAGAATGACTGGTCCCTGGCATATCCACTGGTAAATGAGTGCTTTCTAAATAAAGAGAGTTTTAAAACTGTTTAGTAGTTCAAACAGGCTTCCTTAAATATTATTAATTTGCTTCAGCAAACCTTTCAGCTTAGCCTTTTGCCTTAAATTCCATGAAGAATTAATGAGGTTTTACTGTCAAAGGACAAAAACAAACATCTCAAATAAGATTGCAGTATCACCCATACCCAAAAATTAGCAATGAAACCTTGTTGGGAGAGCTCCTGTACCGTGTAGCAAGGACAAGATGCAAGTACGGCTCAAAGCAGAACCAGGTAAAGAGTAAGACATCCACATGTTGTTAATCCAGGAGTCCCTATACTCATTTGAAAGACAAAATTGCAATCTTACAATGCTTAGTAGGAAACACAAAAAGTTAGAGCTTTTCAGGAGGAATAGAGTTTCTGAAGGCAGTCACAGTGGTAAACCACTGAAACTGTTAGGTTTCAACATCACACATTAGCAATAAGATAAATCCAAGAATGCAGGTTTCTGAATGGCATGATTACGGTCAAAACTGAGCAAATAAAATCCCAAACCACCAGAACATTAATGCTGAGCTTAAGTGTTCCCTCTTCATGCAAGACACTGAGGCATGCCATCAGAACCCAGGAAAACAAGGCTGTCACTACAATCTCACTAGATCTCCCCAACAGGGGATTTGTAAGTTATTATAAACTGTTTACATTTAACTCTGATGGAGAGGCACATAGGTATATGTAAACAGCAAGAGAATTGCTCTAGTCCATGTCTGGGTCCCAATCTATCCAAGCTTTATGCAGAACATTAAGGGTCTGGGGCCTGATTCACAAGTGGTGAAGCAGAAGCCCCAATGGTGTCAGAGAAAGCATTAGGAGACAATCAAGAGGTGGCTGTACCAAGTATCAGAATCTGGTCAGTTTGAATGGCTTAAATGATTATCTCAACCAAGAGACAAGTAAACAACAATCCCATTTCATCTCTAGAAAGAATCCAGTCATTGAAATTTGATTTCTTCTAAGTTGTTGTGATTTGTTGGATGAGATCTTCAAAGTAAAGAAAGATTCTTGTACACTCTTGTACACTCATGTTCATAGCAGCATCAGCCAGGAGAAGGAAGAAACCCAAGAGTCTATCAGTGATGACTGAATAAATAAAATGTGGTAAATACATATAATGGAATATTATTCAGCCTTTAAAAGGCTGAAACGCTGACATGCTACAATTCAGACAAATCCTGAAGAGATTCTAAGTGAAACAGAGCAATCACAAAGGACAAATCTTTATGATTCTTCTTGTATGAAGTACCTGCTGTTGTTGTTGTTGTTGTTGTTGGGTGCCACCAAGTTGGATCTGACTCATAGCGACCCTGTGTACGATAGAATGAAACACTACGAAACACTGTGCCATATATACAATCTTTTTATGTTTGAGCACAATATTTCAGCCACTATGTCTCTTCTCGTTTTGACTTGTACCACATCAGCAAAAGGTGGTCCTAGGGGCTTTACTCCATTCCTGTCACTAACGTTGACTCTACTTTGAGGAGGCAACTCTGCTCCAGTTATTTCTTAAATGCCTTCTGGCCTGGGGACTTATTTTTTGGCACTATACTTGACAGTGCTTCTCTGCTATTCATAGGGTTTTCAATGGCTAATTGTTTCAGGAGTGGGCTGCCAGATCCTTCTCCCTACTCTGTCTTAATCTGGAAGCTCAGCTGTAACATTTCCACCCATGAGTGTCCCTGCTGGTATCTGAAATACTGATGGCATAGCTTTTAGCATCATAGCAACACATAAGCCTCCACTGCACAACAGGCTGACAGACAATGTGGGGATGAAATACCTATAGTACACAAATTTATAGAGTTATAAAGTAGAATCATAGTATTCAGCATTAAAGGGAAGGAAAGATCACAGGGTTACTATTTAATGAGTATAAATTTTAGTATGGAAAGATGATTTTACAATGAGAGTGAACTTAATACTAAAGAACAGTATATTTTTTAATGTTTTAAATGGTGAATTTTATGTTATGTATATTTTACCATCGAAGGGAAAAAAAAGTCAGAGCTGAGCACAGTGACAAATTCCTTTGGTCCTATCTACTTCTCAGTTTGAGGCAGGAGGATTGCCTGACCCCAAGAGTTCAAGACCAGCCTGGGCAAAACATTGAGAGCCTCATTTCAAAATTAATTAATTAAAATTTTAAAGTCAGGAGGATTATAAAGGGGAAAAATTTCAAATATTTAAGTTCTAATACATGCTACATGTATGAAGTTTCATGAAATTATTCTAAATGAAATAAGCCCGGGACATAAATATTACAGCTGGGTGCCATAAAGAATGCCTGTAATCCCAGCAACTCAGGAGACTGAGGCAAGAGGATCATGAGTTCAAGGCCAGAGAAGGCCTGTTCAACTTAGTGGGACTCTGTCTCAAAATAAAAGATAAAATAAAATAAAGGGGATGGGGGTGTGACTTAGTGTTAGATTACTTAACTAGCATGCATAAGACCCTGTATTCACCCTCTAGTTCTAAAAAAAAAAAATTCAAAATACCAGTCCACTTACATGAGGAACCTGAAATAGTCAAATTCATATGAATGAAAAATGGAATAGAGGTTAATAAGGTCTGGGAAGGAGGAAAGGGCAGTGGTTGTCTAATGAGGATAGATTTTCAGTTTGGGATGATGAGAAAGCTCTGATGGTAATTGATATACAACATTGTAAATGGACTTAATGTAACTGAGCTGTACAATTAAAAATGGTTAAAGTGGTAAATTTTATGTTATATATAGTATCACATTAAAAACTTAAAACTAATTACTTGTTTAATGCAAAAATAATTGGAATATAATAAATGTTGCATTTATAACGTAGAAATATGATGCAAATATTACAGAAGGAGAGGAAAAAGATTGAATATTGTTTTAAGGTTCATATACAATACATGAAGTGGTGTAATATCACTTGAAGGTAAAAGCTGATAAACTCTAAAACAACCACTGAAAGGGAAAAATAGCATAATAGCTAATAAGGCAATGAAGGAGATAAAATGGAGTTGTACATATATACTCAATCCAAAAGAAGTCAGAAGAAGAAACAAAACAAAAACACATGAGGTATACAGAAAACAAATGGCAAGATGGTAAATGAAATCACCATACTAATAATCATGATAACTATAAATGGTCCAAACACCCACTTAAAAGGCAGAGATTGTCAGATTGATAAAAAAGATTCAATTATGTACCTTCTAAAAATTCATCTTAAATATAAAGACTCAAATATGTTAGAAGTAAAAGGACATAAAAAGTAAAAGAATGTTAAAATTCATCAAAAGAAAGCAGGAGGAGCTATATCAATAGCAAACAAAGTAGATTACAAAACAAAGTATCAGAGGTAAATACAGTCATTTCATAATGGTAAAGGGGACAATTCATTTAGAAGACATAATGATCCTAAACGTTTGGGTGAATAATAACAGAGATTCAATGTATATGGAACTAGGTGAGGTAACATATTTGAACAGTACTATTAACCAACTTGATATAATTGTTCCTTATAGAGCACTCCACTTATGAAGAGAATACAAATTCTTTTGAAGTACACACAGAACATGCACCAGTTGAAACCCTATTCTCACCCATAAAATAAGAAAATACCACAACATTTTAAAGGATTCAGATTATTTGAAATAAATTCTGTGAGTACAACAAAATTCAATTAGAAACCATTAAGAGAAAAATCCCCAAATATTTGGAACCTAAATAACACTCTTCTAAGTAAACTGTCGGTCAAAGAAATAATCAAAAGTGAGCCAGGTGGGATGGCGCATGCTGTAATCCCAGCGACTCCAGAAGTAGAGGCAGGAGAATCGCAAGCTCAAGACCAGAGGCAGTCTGTGTAACTTAGCGAGACCCTATCTCAAAAAGTAAAAAAATGGGCTGGAGGTGCAGCTCAGTGGTCCAGCACTTGCAAAGCATGCAAGCGCAAGGCCCTGGGTTCAACCCCTGGTACTACAAAAAAGAAAGGAAGGAAAGAGGGAAGTAAGGAAGGAAGGATCAAAAGTGATATTAGAACTTATTCTGAACTAAATGAAAATGGAGACAACATTTTCATATGTAGAGGGAGGGAATTTATGGAACAAAACACTTAAATTGTCATCCCAGCCACTTGGGAGGCAGAGACAGGAGGATTGCAGGTTACAGGCCTGAGGCAGCCTACATAATTTAGTGAGACTCTGTCTTAAGATAAGTAAAAAAGGGGCTGGGGTGCAGCCCAGGGGTGGAACACTTGTAAAGTATGTGCAAAACCCTGGGTTCAACCCTCAAGTACTGTAAAAAAAAAAAAAAAAGAGAGAGAGAGAAAAATCTGTTCTCAAAGCAATGACCTCAGCTTCTGCCTTATGAAAGTGGGAAAAGAAATCCCAGCGACTAGGGAGGCTGAAGCAGGAGGATCGCAAATTTGAGGCCAGATGCAGCCTACATAACTTAGTGAATCACTGTCTCAAAACAATAAGTAAAAAATGGGCTGGGGATGCAGCTCAGTGTTACAGCACTTGCAAAAGCATGTGTGAGGCCCTAGGTTCAACTCCCCAGGACCAAACACACACACACACACACACACAAAAAAAAAAGTAGAAAAAGATCTGGGTGTGGTGGAGCACTGTGAGTTGAACCTGACTCAATAACACCTAACAACAACAAGGGAGCTTAGGCAACTTAGAGAGACCCTGTCCCAAGATAAAGAAAAATAAAAAGGGGTCTGGGAATGTAGCTCAGTGGTAGCCTGTTGTACGTAGGGTCTCTATGAGTCAGACACCAACTCCATGGCACCTAACAACAACAACAACAACAACAACAACAACAACAACAAAATGGATAGGTGGAATTTATCCCTAAAATGCAAAGTTTGTTTAATGTTTATAAATCAATGTAATTCACTATATTAACAGATTTGAAGAGAAAAACAACACAATTGTTCTAATAGATACAGTAAAAGCTTTTGCTAAAACTGTCTATTCTTGATTAAAAATCTCAGCAAACTAGGAAAACAGAATTTCCCCAACCTGATAAAGATATATACATACATAAAGTACAGCTTAATTAATTAATTAATGTACAGCTTAAGTACATACTTAATTAACTCTTAAACTCTTAACTGGTATTGTGAGGTCAAAATAGACTCCCAGTGGGTGCCAGACATCAAGCACTGCAGCACTTCTAAGGCCCAATAGTTGTGTAGTGAGGTCCTATCTGATCCCAGAAGCATACTGGTTAACAGCTAATGGTGGAAGACTAAATGCTTTTCTGTAAGATCAAAGACAAAACAAGAATGTTTGTTCCCAGGCAAAGCTTGGTGACAGTGCACATCTGTAATTCCAGCACTTGGGAGGATGAGGCAGGAGGATCATGTGTTCAAGGCCGGCTTGGGCCACACTGGGAGCCGCAAGGCCAGGCTGAGTTATGAGGCCTTGTCTCAAAAAAAACAAAAAGAAAAAAAAAGTGGTATAAAAATATGATATGCTTAATGATTATTGTTTTTGTCAGTGCTTCTCTACTATTCATAGGGTTTTCAATGGCAGATTGACTTTTGGGAGTGGGTTGCAGGGTCCTTCTCCCAAGCCTACAGTATCTGGTGTTCCCAGGCAGTCTCTCATCCAAGTACTAACCAGGTCTGACCATGCTTAGCTTCCGAGATCTGACGAGATTGGATGCCACAGTGCTACTGCTGCAGGCATGTGCTTAATGAATGATCTGACAAAATATGTATAAGGGCTATACATTGCAAACCTCAAAGCATTTCTGAGAAAAATTATCCCTAAATACAGGGAGAAATATTCTATTTAGGAGTCAGAAGACTAAAGACGATTAAGACTTCAATTCTTCCCAAATCAATTAATAAATTCAATATAATCCCAATCAAGTTATTAGCAGGCTTTTAAAACGTTTATTTGGCAGAATTTGACAGGCTGATTCTAAATTTCTCTTGGAAATACAAAGGGAGAATGGAGTGTGGATAAAGACAGTTTTTAGGTTATGTGTGTTTGAAGGTGCCATTCCAGAGAAATAAATCCAAGAAGAGGAAATGAGGGAAAAAGGAAGATGTGAGAGAAGTTTGGCATAATTGAAAAAGTTCAAAATGGGATAACTAAAACTACCTGATTTCTAGAATAATTATAAAGCTTCAGTAATCAAGACATTGTGGTATTGGCACAAAGATAGAAAAGTAAATTAATAGAACAGACTAGTGAGTCCACAAACTCAAAGATATGAGCAACTAATTTTCAACCCAAGTGCCAATGCAATTCAGCGAAGACTAGCCTTTTTAACAAATGGAAATGGAATAATTGTAAAAGAAAAAAAATCCATATCTAACATCATATACAAAGGTTAAGATAAAAAGGATCATAGGAGAGCAGAGTAGAAAGAAGGGGAAAGGGTCTAGCTGGGGGGAATGGAGGTTGAGGAAGGGGACAAGGGGAGAGGAAATAATGTAGAAGGATAAAGAGGGAGAGGATAATCTCAAAATAGATGATGCAGCAATACAAATACATGGGGAAAAAGGGAATTTAACCCATAAATGCAAATTTTTTAATATATATTTATCAAAAGTTCTGTGAAATATGTAAATTTATGAAAGTGTAACCCAAAGCGATATAATAGTTGCATAATGGAAATATCCAAAGCCTTATTACTCTGTACCCCACCAACATTTATAAATAAAGGGTCTATAATCTTTTTTAAAAAGGATCATAGACCTAAAGGTAAAAACTAAAACTCCTAGAAGAATACATAGGAGAAAATGTAACCTTGGACTAGGCAAAGTTTGCATATGTGCCATACCAAAAGCATAATCCACAAAAGAAAATGATAAATTATACTTAGAACTGTTCTTTGACAAACATTACTCCAAGTAGAGAAAGATAAGCCCCAGAATGTGATAAAATACTTGCAAATCACATATCTGATAAAGAAGTTATATTCAGGGTATATAGAATATTCAAAATTGAATAACAAAAAACACCAGTAGATTTCTAAAATGGGGTCAAATATTTGAACCACCAAAGGAGACCACACTCAGTGCAATGGAAAGATGGAAAGATGCCCAAAGTAATTAGTTATTATGAAAATGCAAATTAAGCCAGTGCTGTGTTCTGAGCAGAGAATCCCAGCAACTGAGGAAAGGCAGAGGATTTCAAGTTCGGGGCTAAAGGCAGTCAGTAATCTAGCAAAACTCTGACTCAAAATAAAAAATAAAAAAGTGGGCTGGGGGTGCAGCCCAGTGGTAGAGTACTTGCAAAGTATGTGTGAGGCCCTAGGTTCAACTCCCAAGTACCGCCGGGGGGTGGGGGGTGGGAGGGGGAGCAAATTAAAACCACTATGAGATAATATTAAGTAACTTTTGCAATGACTAAACTTCAAGAGGCTGCCCTCACTAAGTGTTAATAAAGATGCAGAGCAATTGAAATTCTCACAGCCGGCCGCGCTGTGGCGCTCTCCTGTAATCGCAGCAATTTGAGAGGCAGCGGCAGGAGGATCGCAAATTCCATAACAGAGGCAGCCTGCATAATTTGGCGAGACCCCGCCTCAAAAAGTAAAAAGATGGGCTGAGGATGCAGCTTAGTGGTCCAGCACTTGTATCCAAGTAGGCCCTGGGCTCAAACCCCAGTACCGAAACAACAACAGCAGCAGCAGCAGCAGCAGCAACAACAAAAGTTCTCACATACAACTTGGGGGAATATAAAATAATATCATCACTTTCAAAAACAGCTTGGTAGCTTCTTTTAAAAATTGAACATTTACCTATCATGTGACCTAACCATGCTAATCCTATTCATCCAAGAGAAATGAAAGCATATGTTATAATGACTTGCACACAAATGTTCAAGGCAGTTTTATTTCTAATAACCAAAAACAGAGACAGCCTAAATGCCATGCCATGGAAAATTACTCAACATTAAAAAGGAATTAAGTATTCATACAGGCAAGAATGTGGATGAATCTCTATGCTAAGCAGAAGAAATCAGATAGAAGAAAGATTCGGTGAGACTCTACCTACATAAAAATACAAAAAAATGCAAACTAATCTATAGTGACAGAAAGTAGACTGATGGTAGGCCGGGCGTGGTGGCGCACGCCTGTAATCCCAGCGGCTCGGGAGGCGGAGGCGGGAGGATCACAAGTTCAAGACCAGAGGCAGTCTGCGTAATTTAGCAAGACCCTGTCTCAAAAAGTAATAAAAATGGGCTGAGGTGCAGCTCAGTGGTCCAGCACTTGCAGTGCATGCAGTCGCGAGGCCCTGGGTTCAACCCCCAGTACCGCAAAAAAAAAAAAAAAAAAAAAAAAGTAGACTGATGGTTAGCTGGGGATTAGGGTGGGTGGCAGGGAAGGGTTTGTAGGAAGATTACAAAGAGGCATGAAGAAACTTTTGCAGGTGATGGGTAAGTTCATTATGGTGATTGTAGTGACATTTCATGGGTGTTTATATATATCAAAACCAGTATGCTTAAAAATATACAATTTATTGCATGCCAACTTTACCTCAGTAAAACTGTTAAAAGCAAACTCTTATTGTTGCTAGTTGTAAGGAGTTGGAGCAGGGGGAAATTCTATGTGGAGAGTGAGAAAGTAGTAATCTTTCTTTGTTTCTTTCTTTTTTTCTTTCTTTCCTTTTTGTGTTGAGGATCAGTCCCAGGGTCTTCAACTTGCTAGGCATATGCCATGTGCTCTGCCAGTGAGCAATATCCCCAGCTTTGATCTTCTTCTTCTCCTCCTCCTTTTTCGCCTTCCCTGTCCCCTCCTCCTTCTCTTCCTTCTCCTTCTCCTTTGGTGGTTTTTATTTTTGTTTATTTGTTTGTTTGTTTGTTTTTTGAGACAGGGTCTCACTACATAGCCCAGGCCAACCTTGATCTCACTATGTCACCCAGGCTGGCCTCAAACTCCTAATCCTCCTGCTTCAGCCTCCTGAGTGCTGGGATTACAGTTGTGTGCCACCATGCTTGGCTTTATTTACTTCTTAAATAGCTTGATTAATTCTAATATGAAGAGAATAATATCAGATTGGAGCTTGTTATCCATAGAGACAAGTGAAATTGTCATTTGAAGCCAAAGTTATCTCAAATACAGTCAAATATCATGAACATAAAGTTCTTTGAAAAAGTACCAATCACAGGAAGTTTTATTAAAAAGTTGTAATCTGTAAACTTTTGATTCACACCTACCTGTCTGGCTCGAAGGTTTTGTGCTTGCTGAATCTTTGTGATGACTGCTTGTACTGAGAATGGGATTTCAAGTTTAGGGATCCCTGGCATAACAAGAGCATCTCTGGACTTTTTTCTCGTGACAGTGGAATTCTTGACTTCACTTTCTGATTCAGAGTCACTATTTATCTCACTTCTCATTCTGTAAAACATTTTGAAATTTTAAGTGATTCTCCTTTCTTTCTTTTTTTTTTTTTTTCACAAAATGTAGGCAAATGCCAATAAAAGTGTCCACCATGAAGGTAGAAGCATGCTGCCAGAGATTAAGACTTTCTCTGCTACCAACTGGTTGCTAACCATGATATTACAGTCCTGGCGATGTCATAATAGACCCACTGTGACATTATCATTGACTTGAACATTTGAAGAGTGTCTACTGTATACAGAGAACTAGGCATTGTATAAACTGTGATGGTAGAAGGGTGAAGGGGGGAGGGTGGGAGGGAAAGAATAGGCAACAGAAACTCTAAAAGAAATAGAAGACATAGCCCAGCTTAAATGAATTTGTACCTAGGTGTTATAATTCAAGATCCAGGGTATCAAATGTAACTGTTGGTTCTTCTCTCTTCCTAGGGTTTTGCTTAAATATTTTTAAGCCTGTAATGGAATAGTGTGGTACAACTTCCTCAGCTCTCCCTTAACTTTTACTAGACATGTTGTGACTTAGAAGATGTTTGGATGAATATCACACTCGTTTTTTCAAGAAACCTAACTGAAGAAGGCTTTGAAGTTCTATAGGTGGCTTGAAAAATTGAATGCAATACTAGATGGTGCTTTCTACCTGAGAAGAGGTGTGCTTTGGGCAGCTAGGATTGCTAAGAAGGTGACAGGATTTAGGAGACTGGAACAATTAAATGACAGGGTGGTTTTGTCAGCTGTGTAACTTCATTTCTTAATTTAAAAATTATGACAGAAAATAACATAATAAAATAGCTATGTGCTCAGCATCTGTTGTTGTTAGGTGACATCAAGTCGGTGTCCAACGACCTACAGACAACAGGCAAACAGTATTGTTAGTGCTTCTCTGCTATTCATAGAGTTTTCAATGGCTGATTGCTTTTTGGGAGTGAGTTGCTCGGTCCTTCTCCCAAACCTACAGACCCTGGTGTTCCCAGACAGTCTCCCATTCAAGTACTAACCAGGCCCAGCCCTGCTTAGCTTCTGAGATGTGATGAGATTGGATGCCGCCATGGGACGGCTGCAGGCACTCAGCATCTAAAATGAACACATATTAACATTTTGGCATATTTGCTTGGATATTTTGTTAGTTTTTGTTTCCTCTTTTATTTAGTGGATTTGTTTGTTTTGCAGGATTGGGAGGTTGAACCTAGGGCCTTGTACATATTATGCAAGTGCTCTACCCCTGAGGTGCACCCCCAGGTCCCCTTTTATTTATTTATTTTTTTATCTTGAGACAGGATCTCACTAAGTTATGCAGGCTGTCTCTAGTTTGAATCTGCCATCCTCCTGCCTGGGCCACCTTAGGTGCTGGGATTACAGTCTGCACTGCTGTGCTCAGCTTTTTATTTAGTTTTTTTCTTCCATTTTTAATTTGTTTTTGAGAGTCTCGCTATGTAGCCCAGACTGGCATTGAACTCCTGATCCTCCTGCCTTGGCCTCCTGAATGCTGGGATTATAGGCCTGTGTCACCATACTGGCCAGACAGTTGTGTTTTTTGTTTGTTTGTTTTTAGTAAGGAATACAGAATAGATTTATTAAAGATAATATACCTTCAAGGAATAATTACAGGGAAAACTCAGGTACTTGGACAAGCTTAAGTAAACCTAGAAAGGAAATTGGAAAAATCTGTGTTCTGAGGGTGACTCTGCATAATGAGATTTGTATTCCCCAAGGGTAGGTAAAGAAGCGGAAGAACAGGAGAGTTAAGCAGGCTTTTAGAAGAAAAGGTGCTTTAGATAGACAGAGAAGATGGTGTGCCCAAGAGAAGAGGCATGCGCGTGGTCGTTGGAGAGAGGAGAGCAGAGGAGTAGAAAGAAAAAGGATGAGACAGGAATGGAAAAAGAGAGCCTGGCCAGATCGTTTTAAGGAAAGCATTAGAGACAAAGTTGACTTCCCCTTCCTTCTCCTCTGTCCCATTCCAGAGGCAATGACAATCATGAATTTGATGTACCAGGGCCTACTCTCTCTTTATAGAGTTTTACTGCGTGTGTGTGTGTGTGCATATATATATATATATATATATATATATATATATATATATATATATGTTCATAAACTATACAGTATTATTTTATAGGCTTCAAATTTTATACAGCTTATGGGTGTATAATTTCTCTACGAGGACTTCCTATGTTGAGTCCTTGTGGTAAAATTATAACACTAGTCCTATGATGAATCTTTGTAAAATTTATGTAGAACACAATTTAGGTGTTTTAGGCTTCACAGAAAAGGAGACAGGGAATCATAAAGTAGTTGCCTTTTAAAGATAATCAGTGTATAGAGAGCAAATTAAATGTTTTCCTTTCTCTTTAAGGTGTCATTGTCTAAGTGATTTTCTCCTCTATGTTCCCAAATCATAAACTTTTCCAGTATACTACTTATCTGGTTGAAGTGTAACTATTGTTTCTGTCCACTAGTTGACTTTCTCAAGGTGAGATGCTGTACTTTGTTTTTCTTTCATGGCATGTTCTTCATTTGTTCTTCCAGAGAAACTGACTAAAATATGGATATCTATTATAAGTTTCAGAATCTCTCCTTACAGAAACTATTCTAAGCTCCAGAATACTTTGTTAGACCATCCCCACATGCACCGCTTGCAGTCACAAACCTCCTCCCTGTTCCTATATATCACAACTCAAGGGTACCTAACAATAACGATAACAAAATCTATCTACTCAGGAAGCTCATAATGTTTTCTGAAAGGAACACAAGAAGAATAATTTAATTTTATCACATTTTATAAATTTGAGGTCTGATTAAAATCATTATCCAGCATTTCTTGTCATCATCAATTCACCTATTTAAGTACTTTATTGATGATAATAGATTATGAGAGCCTTTCATAACTTTTATTCCTTTCATTGTTTACCCTAGTAAGCATTCACAAAGCAACCAAAATGTCAACTAAACTAATTAACGACTCTCTCTCTCTCTCTTGTGTTTTTCATACAGTATGGAATTTGTCAGTAACTGGAAATGATGGTTTTTTAAAGCAAAATTTAAAATTCTTTCCTCTCAATTCCATGAGTATCTGTTGAGATACTATTATGCAGCTGTCATTATCCTAAAGTGAGAGTATATAAGAGCTCCTGTGAAGAAATTAAAAAACGAAAAGAAGAAAATAATAATGAAGTGCTAACAAGGGACATGAAGAAGAGATCTGTGGGGAGCAGATTCTTTGGGAAAACCCTATGGAGAGAGATGGTTGATTTACAAATGAAGGCACTGCAGATAGGGAAGATACCTTGAGCCATGTCTTTGGAGGTGAGTGCTAGTTTGTATCTCAGGGGGGAAAGTGAAGAGATGGTTTAATCATTGAACCAAAATACTGGGAGTTTACTAGAGATCAGATTAGGGAGGGTCTGGGTTACAAATATAAGCAATTCACTGGTGGGTTGAGTTTGGTATCAAAGTAAGAAAGTAAAGAGAATCCTTTGAGGTAAAGCAAAGGAGATTTACATGGGATTAAAATGAGAAGGTTTTAGCCAAGAGCAGTGGCACACGCCTATAATCCCAGCGGTTTGGGAGGCCAAGGCAGGAAGATGGCAAATTCGAGACCAGAGGCAGTCTGCCTAATTTAGTGATACCCTGTCTCAAAAAGTAAAAAAAATGGGTTGAGGGTGCAGCTCAGTGGTCCAGCACTTGCAGAGCATGCAAGCGCGAGGGCCTGGGTTCAA
>VMDO01037650.1:0-14149 GCA_007922755.1 Pedetes capensis | reverse complement strand
TTTTCTCCTAGGTTTACAGTTTGGGTTAATTTTAGGGTTTTGCCTAGTGTTACGGTTAGAAGTAGGGTTAGGTTTTTGCCTAGGTTTAGGGTTAGATTTAGGATTAGTTTAGGGTAGGGTTAGGGTTAGGGTTTTGCCTAGGTTTAGGGTAAGGTTTAGGGTTAGTGTTTCAGCTAGGGTTAGGGTTAGGGTAGGGTTTAGGGTTTCAGCTAGTTTTAGGGTTTGGGTTATTGTTACAGATTTGCCTAGGGCACGAGTGAGAGTACGGTTAGGGTTTCACACAGGGTTAGGATTAGGGTTAAGGTTATGTTTTCCCCTAGGTTTACATTCTGTGTTAATTTCAGCGTTTTGCCTAGGGTTAGGGTTAGAATTAGGGTTAGGGTTTTGCCTAGGTTAAGGTTTAGGGTTAGGGTTAGTGTTAGTTTTTCACCTAGGGTTAGGGTTAGGGTTAGTGTTAGGGTAAGTGTTAGGGTTAGTGTTAGGGTTAGGGCTATGGTTTTGGCTAGGGGTAGGCTTAGGTTTAGGGTTAGGTTTACACCTAAGTTAAGGGAGAGGGTTAGTGCTAGGGTTTCTGCTTGGGTTAAGGTTATGTTAAGGCATTCAGGTGGGGTTACGGTTACGATTATTGTTAGGGTTTCTCCTAGTTTAAGTAGTACAGTTAGGGTTAGGGTTAGGTTTAGTGTATGGTTTCGCCCAGAGAGAAGGTTAGTGTAATGCTTAGGGTTAGGGTTAGGTTTAGGGTTAGGGATTTGCCTAGTGTTATGGTAAGGTTTAGGTTTAGGGTTTCAGTTAGGGTTAGGGTTAAGGTACGGTTTAAGGTTTGACCTAGGTTTTGGGTTAGGGTTAGGGATACAGATTTGCCTAGGGCAAGAGTGAGAGTTACGGTTAGGGTTTTACCCAGGTTTAGGGTTAGGGTTAGGGTTATGTTTTCTCCTAGGTTTACAGTTTGGGTTAATTTTAGGGTTTTGCCTAGGGTTAGGGTTAGAGTTAGGGTTAGGGTTTTGCCTAGGTTTAAGGTTAGAGTTAGGGTTAGGTTTTCACCTAGGGTTAGTTTTAGGGTTAGGGTTAGGTTTTTGGCTAGGGTTAGGGTAGGTTTAGGGTTAGGTTTTAGCATAAGGTTAGAGTTAGGGTTAGGGTTAGGGTTAAGGTTAGGGTTTCCCATAGGGTTAGTGTTAGGGGTAGGGTTAGGGTTTTGCCTAGGGTTAGGGTCAGGGTTAGGGTTTGGGTTAGGGTTTGAGGTAGGTTTAGGGTTAGTGTTAGGGTTATGGTTTCGCCTACGTTTAGGGTTAGGGTTTTTCCTAGGATTAGGGTTAGGTTTAGTGTTAGGGTTTTGGCTAGGGTTAGATTTGGTTCAGCATTACAGCTAGGGTTAGGGTTAGGTTTACGGTTTTGCCTACTGTTAGGGTTAGGGTTAGGGTTAATTTTTCACCTAGGGTTAGGGTTAGGGTTAGGGTTAGGGTAAGTGTTAGGTTTAGTGTTAGGGGTAAGTCTGTGTTTTTGGCAGGGCTAGGGTTAGGGTTAGGGTTAGGGTTAGGGTTTTGCCTAGGGTTTTGGTAAGGTTTAGGGTTAGGGTTTCAGCTAGGGTTAGGGTTAGGGTAGGTTTTAGGGTTTCAGCTAGGTTTTGGGTTAGGGTTAGGTTTACAGATTTGCCTAGGGCAAGAGTGGGACTTACGGTTAGGGTTTCACCCAGGGTTAGGTTTAGGGTTAGGGTGATGTTTTCTCCTATGTTTACAGTTTGGGTTAATTTTAGGGTTTCGCCTAGGGTTAGGGTTAGAATTAGGTTTAGCGTTTTGCCAAGGTTTTGGGTTAGAGTTAGGGTTAGGTTAGGGTTAGGGTTAGGGTTAGTGTTAGTGTTTTGCCTATGGTTAGGGTAATGTTTAGGTTTACGGTTTCAGCTAGGTTTAGGGTTAGTGTTGGGTATAGGGTTTCAGCTAGGTTTTGGGTTAGGGTTAGTGTTACAGTCTTTCCTAGGGCATGAGTGAGAGTTACGGTTAGGGATTCACCCAGGGTTAGGGTTAGGGTTAGGGTTATGATTTCTCCTAGGTTTACATTTTGGGTTAATTTTAGTTTTTTGCCTAGGGTGAGGGTTAGAATTAGGGTTAGGGTTTAGCCTAGGTTTAGGGTTAGAGTTAGTTTTAGGTTTTCACCTAGGGTTAGTATTAGGGTTAGATTTAGGTTTTTGGCTAGGGTTAGGGTATGTTTAGGGTTAGGTTTTAACCTAAGGTTAGATTTAGGGTTAGGGTTAGGGTTAGGGTTAGGGTTTCCCATAGGTTTAGGGTTATTGTTAGGGTTATGGTTTCGCCTAGGTTTAGTGTTAGGGTTTTTCCTAGGATTGGGGTTAGGTTTAGTGTTAGGGTTTTGACTAGGGTTAGATTTGGTTTATCATTACAGCTAGGGTTAGGTTTAGGTTTAGGGTTTTTGCCTAATGTAATTGTTAGGGTTAGGGTTAGCTTTTCACCTAGGGTTAGATTTGGGTTAGGGTTAGGGTTAGTGTTAGGTTTAGTGATGGGGTATGGCTAGGTTTCTGGCTAGGGGTAGGCTTAGGTTTAGGGTTAGGATTTCACCCAAGTTTAGGGAGAGTGTTTTTGCTAGGGTTTCTGCTTGGGTTAGGATTATGTTAAATCATTCAGCTAGGGTTACGGTTAGGATTATGTTTAGGGTTTCTCCTAGTGTATGTGGTGCAGTTAGGGTTAGGGTTAGTTTTAGTGTATGGTTTCGCTTAGAGTGAAGGTTAGGGTTATGCTTAGGGTTAGGTTTAGGGTTAGGGTTAGGGTGAAAGATTTGCCAAGTGTTGGGTAAGGTTTAGGGTTAGGGTTTCAGCTAGGGTTAGGGTTAGGGTACGGATGAGGATTTCAGCTAGGTTTTGGGTCTTGATTAGGTTTACAGATTTGCCTAGGGCAAGAGTGGGAGTAACAGTTAGGGTTTCACCCAGGGTTAGGGTTAGGGTTAGGGTCATGTTTTCTCTTAGGTTTACAGTTTGGGTAAATTTTAGGGTTTTGCCTAGGGTTAGGGATAGAATTAGGGTTAGGGTTTTGCCTAGGTTTAGGGTTAGAGTTAGGATTAGGTTTTCACCTAAGGTTAGTTTTAGGGTTAGGCTTAGGTTTTTGGCTAGGGTTAGGGTAGGTTTAGGGTTAGGTTTTAGCCTAAGTTTAGAGTTAGGGTTAGGGTTAGGGTTAGGTTTAGGGCTTCCCATAGGGTTAGTTTTAGGGGTAGGGTTAGTGTTTTGCCTCGGGTTAGGGTTTGAGCTAGGTTTAGGGTAGTGTTAAGGTTATGGTTTCTCCTATGTTTAGGGTTAGGGTTTTTCCTAGGAGTAGGTTTAGTTTTTGTGTTAGGGTTTTGGCTAAGGTTAGATTTGGTTCAGCATTACAGCTAGGGTTAGGGATAAGTTCAGGGTTTTGCCTACTGTTACGGATAGGGTTAGGGTTAGTTTTTCACCTAGGGTTAGGGTTAGGGTTAGGGTTAGGGTAAGTGTTAGGGTTAGTTTTAGGATTAGGGCTATGTTTTTGGCTAGGGTTAGGGTTAGGGTTAGGGTTAGGGTTTTGCGTATGGTTAGGGTAAGGTTCAGGGTTAGGTTTCCAGTAGGGTTAGTGTTAGGGTAGGGTTGAGGATTTCAGCTAGGTTTTGGGTTAGGGTTAGGGGTACAGATTTGCCTAGGGCAAGAGTGAGAGTTACGGTTAGGGTTTCACCCAGGGTTATTGTTAGGGTTAGGGTTATATTTTCTCCTAGGTTTACAGTTTGGGTTAATTTTAGGGTTTTGCCTAGGGTTAGGGTTAGAATTAGGTTTAGGGTTTTGCCTAGGTTTAGGGTTAGATTTAGGGTTAGGTTAGGGTTAGGGTTAGGGTTAGGGTTAGTTTTAGGGTGTTGCCTAGGGTTAGGGTAAGGTTTAGGTTTAGGGTTTCAGCTAGGGTTAGGGTTTGTGTAGGGTTTAGGGTTTCAGCTTGGTTTGGGGTTAGGGTTAGTGTTACAGATTTGCCTAGGGTAAGAGTGAGAGTTACGTTTAGGGTTTCATCCAGGGTTAGGGTTAGGGTTAGGGTTATGATTTCTCCTAGGTTTACAGTTTGGGTTAATTTTAGGATTTTGCCTAGGTTTAGGGTTAGAGTTAGTGTTAGGTTTTCACCTAGGGTTAGTATTAGGGTTAGGGTTAGGTTTTTGGCTAGGGTTAGCGTAGGTTTAGGGTTAGGTTTTAGCCTAAGGTTAGATTGAGGGTTAGGATTAGAGTTAGGGTTAGTGTTTCCCATAGTGTCAGTGTTAGGGTAGGGTTAGGGTTTTGCCTAGTGTTAGGGTTAGGGTTTCTCCTAGGGTTAGGGTTAGGGTTTGAGCTAGGTTTAGGTTTAGTGTTAGGGTTATGGTTTCGCCTAGGTGTAGTGTTAGGGTTTTTCCTAGGATTAGGGTTAGTTTTAGTGTTAGGGTTTTGGCTAGGGTTAGATTTGGTTCATCATTACAGCTTGGGTTAGGGTTAGGTTTAGGGTTTTGCCTACTGTTAGGGTTAGGGTTAGGTTTAGTTTTTCACCTAGGGTTAGGGTTAGGGTTAGGGAAAGTGTTAGGGTTAGTGTTAGGGTTAGGGCTATATTTTTGGCTAGGGTTAGGCTTAGGTTTAGTGTTAGGATTTCACCGAAGTTAAGGGAGAGGGATAGTGCTAAGTTTTCTGTTTGGGTTAGGGTTATTTTAAGGGATTCAGCTAGGGTTACGGTTAGGATTATGGTTAGGTTTTCTCCTAGTGTAAGTAGTACAGTTAGGGTTAGGTTTAGGTTTAGTGTATGGTTTCGCCTAGAGTGAAGGTTAGGATTGTGCTTAGGGTTAGGTTTAGGGTTAGGGTTAGGGTTTTGCATAGGGTTAGGGTAAGGTTTAGGGTTAGGTTTTCAGCTAGGGTTAGGTTTATGGTAGGTTTGATGGTTTCAGCTATGTTTTGGGGTAGGGTTAGTGTTACAGATTTGCTTGGGTTTAGGGTTAGTGTTAGGGTTAGGGTTAGGGATACAGATTTGCCTAGGGCAAGAGTGAGAGTTACGGTTAGGGTTTCACCCAGTGTTAGGGTTAGTGTTAGGGTTATGTTTTCTCCTAGATTTAAAATTTGGGTTAATTTTAGGGTTTTGTCTAGGGTTATGGTTAGAATTAATGTTAGGATTTTGCCTAGGTTTAGGTTTAGAGTTAGGGTTAGGTTTTCACCTAGGGTTAGTTTTAGGGTTAGGGTTAGGTTTTTGGCTAGGGTTAGGGTAGATTTAGTGTTAGGTTTTAGACTAAGTTTAGAATTAGGGTTAGGGTTAGGGATAGGGTTAGGGTTTCTCATAGGGTTAGAGTTAGGGGTAGGGTTAGAGTTTTGCCTAGGGCTAGGTTTAGGGTTTCTCCTAGGGTTAGGGTTAGGGTTTGAGCTAGGTGTAGTGTTAGTGTTAGGGTTATGGTTTCACCCACGTTTAGTGTTACGGTTTTTCCTAGGAGTAGGGTTTGTTTTAGTGTAAGGGTTTTGGCTAGGGTTATATTTGGTTCAGCATTACACCTAGGGTTAGCGTTAGGTTTAGGCTTTTGCCTACTGTAGGGTTAGGGTTAGGGTTAGTTTTTCACCTAGGTTTAGTGTTAGGGTTAGGGTTAGGGTAAATGTTAGGGTTAGTGTTAGGGATAGGGCTATGTTTTTGGCTAGGGGTAGCCTTAAGTTTAGCGTTAGGATTTCACCTAAGTTAAGGGAGAGGGTGAATGCTTGGGTTTCTGCTTGGGTTAGGGTTATGTTAAGACATTCAGCTAGGGTTAAGGTTAGGATTATGGTTAGTGTTTCTCCTAGTGTAAGTAGTACATTTAGGGTTAGGGTTAGGTTTAAGGTATGGTTTTGCCTAGAGAGAAGGTTAGGTTTATGCTTAGGGTTAGGGTTAGGGTTAGGGTTTTGCCTAGGGTTAGGGTTAGGATTTCTCCTAGGGTTAGGTTTAGGGTTTGAGCTAGGTTTAGGGTTAGTGTTAGTGTTATGGTTTCGCGTACGTTTAGGGCTAGGGTTTTTCCTAGGATTAGGGTTAGGTTTAGTGTTAGGGTTTTGGCTAGGGTTAGATTTGGTTTAGCATTACAGCTAGGGTTAGGGTTAGGTTTAGGGTTTTGCCTACTGTTAGGGTTAGGATTAGGGTTAGTTTTTCACCTAGGGTTAGGGTTAGGGTTAGGGTTAAGGTAAGTGTTAGGGTTAGTGTTCGGGTTAGGTGTATGATTTTGGCTAGGGGTAGGCTTAGGTTTAGGGTTAGGTTTTCACCTAAGTTATGGGAGAGGTTTAGGGCTAGGGATTCTGCTTGGGTTAGGGTTATGTTAAGGCATTCAGCAAGGGTTACCGTTGGGATAATGGTTAGGGTTTCTCCTAGTGTAAGTAGTACATTTAGGATGAGGGTTAGGTTTAGTGTATGGTTTCTCCTAGAGTGAAGTTTAGGGTTATGCTTAGGGTTAGGGTTAAGTTTAGGATTAGGGTTTTGACTAGGGTGAAGGTAAGGTTTAGGGTTATGGTTTCAGCTAGGGTTAGGTTTAGGGTGGGGCCGAGGTTTCAGCTAGGTTTTGGGTTAGGGTTAGGGTTACAGGTTTGCCTAGGGCAAGAGTGAGTGTTAAGGTTAGGATTTCACACAGGGTTAGGGTTAGGGTTAGGGTTATGTTTTCCCCTATGTTTACAGTTTGGGTTAATTTTGGGTTTTGCCTAGGGTTAAGGTTAGAATTAGGGTTAGGGTTTTGCCTAGGTTTAGGGTTAGATTTAGGGTTAGGTTAGAGTTAGGGTTAGGGTTAAGGTTAGGTTTAGGGTTTAGCCTAGGGTTAGGGTTAGGTTTAGGGTTAGGGTATCAGCTAGGGTTAGGGTTAGGGTTGGGTTTACGGTTACAGCTAGGTTTTGGGTTAGGGTTATTGTTACACATTTGTATAGGGCAAGAGTGAGATTTACGGTTAGGGTTTCACCCAGGCTAGGGTTAGGGTTAGGGTTATGTTTTCTCCTAGGTTTACAGTTTGGGTTAATTTCAGGGTTGTGCCTAGGGTTAGGGTTAGATTTAGGGTTAGGGTTTTGCCTAGGTTTAGGGTTAGTGTTAGGGTTACGTTTTCACCTAGGGTTAGTTTTAGAGTTAGGGTTACGTTTTTGGCTAGGGTTAGGGTAGGTTTAGGGTTAGGTTTTAGCCTAAGGTTAGAGTTAGGTTCAGGGTTAGGGTTAGGGTTAGGGTTTCCCATACGTTTAGGTTTAGGGGCAGGGTTAGGGTTTGCCTAGGCTTAGGGTTAGGGTTTCTCCTAGGGTTAGGTTTAGGGTTTTATCTAGGTTTAGTGTTAATGTTAGGGTTATGGTTTCTCCTACGTTTAGTGTAGCGTTTTTCCTAGGATTAAGGTTAGGTTTAGTGTTAGTGTTTTGGCTAGGGTTAGATTTGGTTCAGCATTACAGCTAGGGTTAGGGTTAGGTTTAGGGTTTTGCCTACTGTTAGGGTTAGGTTTAGTGTTAGTTTTTCACCTAGGGTTAGGATTAGGCTTAGGGTTAGGGTAAGAATTAGGGTTAGTGTTAGGGGTAGGGCTATGTTTTTGGCTTGGGGTAGGCTTAGGTTTAGGGTTAGGATTTCACCTAAGTTAAGGGAGAGGGTTACTGCTAGGGTTTCTGCTTGGGTTAGGGTTATGTTAAGGCATTCAGCCAAGGTTACAGTTAGCATTATAGTTAGGGTTTCTCCTAGTGTAATTAGTACAGTTAGGGTGAGGGGTAGGTTTAGTGTATGGTTTCGCCTAGAGTGAAGTTTAGGGTTATGCTTAGGGTTAGGGTTAGGGTTAGGGTTAGGTTTAGGGTTTGCCTAGGGTTAAGGTAAGGTTTAGGGTTAGGGTTTCAGCTAGGGTTATGGTTATGGTAGGGTTGAGGTTTTCACCTAGGTTATGGTTAGGTTTAGGATTACAGATTTGCCTAGGGCAAGAGTGAGAGTTACGGTTAGGGTTTCACGCAGGTTTAGGGTTAGGGTTAGCGTTATGTTTTCTCCTAGGTTTATAGTTTGTGTTAATTTAGGGTTTTGCCTAGGGTTAGGGTTAGAATTAGGGTTGGTGTTTTGCCTAGGTTTATGGTTAGAGTTAGGGATAGGTTAGGTTTAGGGTTAGGGTTAGGGTTAGGTTTATGTTTTTACCTAGATTTAGGGTTAGAGTTAGGATTAGGTTAGGGTTAGGGTTAGGGTTAGGGTTTGGCCTAGGGTTAGGGTATGGTTTAGGGTTAGGGTTTCAGCTAGGGTTAGGGTTAGGGTAGGTTTAAGGGTTTCAGCTAGGTTTTTGGTTAAGTTAGTTTTACAGATTTGCCTAGGGCAAGAGTGAGAGATACGGTAGTGTTTCTCCCAGAGTTGCGTTAGGGTTAGGGTTATGTTTCCTCCTAGGTTTACAGTTTGGGTTATTTCAGCGTTTTGCCTAGGGTTAGGGTTAGAATTAGGGTTAGGGTTTTGCCTAGTTTTAGGGTTAGAGTTAGGCTTAGGTATTCACCTAGGGTTAGTTTTAGGGTTAGTGTTAGGTTTTTGGCTATGGTTAGGGTGGTTTCGGGTTAGGTTTTAGCCTATGGTTAGAGTTAGGGTTAGAGTTATGGTCAGGGTTAGGGTTATCCATAGGGTTAGTGTTAGGGGTAGGGTTAGGGTTTAGCCAAGTGTTAAGGTTAGGGTTTCTCCTAGGTTTAGGGTTAGGGTTTGAGCAGGTTTTAGGGTTAGTGTTAGGGTTATGGTTTTGCCTACGTTTAGGGTTAGGGTTTTCTTAGGATTAGTGTTAGCTTTAGTGTTAGGGTTTTGGCTAGGGTTAGATTTGGTTCAGAATTTCAGCTAGGGTTAGGGTTAGGTTTAGGGTTTTGACTTCGGTTAGGGTTAGGGTTAGGGTTAATTTTTCACCTAGGTTTAGTGTTAGTGTTAGGGTTAGGGTTATGTTTTCTATTAGGTTTACAGTTTGGGTTAATTTTAGGGTTTTGCCTAGGGTTAGGGTTAGAATTAGGGTTAGGGTTTTGCCTAGGTTTAGGGTTAGAGTAAGGGTTATGTTAGGGTTAGGGATAGGGATAGGGTTAATGTTTCCCATAGGGTTAATGTTAGGGGTAGGGTTAGGGCTTTGCCTAGGGTTAGGGTTAGGGTTTCTCCTAGGGTTAGGGTTAGGGTTTGAGCTAGGTTTAGGTTTAGTGTTAGGGTTATGGTTTCGCCTACGTTTACGGTTAGGGTTTTTCTTAGGATTAGGGTTAGCCTTAGTGTTAGGGTTTTGGCTAGGGTTAGATTTGGTTCAGCATTACAGCTAGGGTTAGGGTTAGGTTTAGGGTTTTGACTTCTGTTAGGGTTTAGGGTTAGGATTAGTTTTACACCTAGGTTTAGGGTTAGGGTTAGGGTTAGGGTAAGTGTTAGTTTTAGTGTTAGGGTTAGGGCTATGTTTTTGGCTAGGGGTAGGCTTAGGATTAGGGTTAGGATTTCACCGAAGGTAAGGGAGAGGTTTATTGCTAGGGTTTCTTCTTGGTTTAGGGTTATGTTAAGGCATTCAGCTAGGGTTACGGTGAGGATTATGGTCAGGGTTTCTCCTAGTGTAAGTAGTACATTTAGGGTGAGGGTTAGGTTTAGTGTATGGTTTCGCCTAGAGTGAAGTTTAGGGTTATTCTTAGGGTTAGGTTTAGGGTTAGGGTTTTGCCTAGTGTTAGGGTAAGGTTTACGGTTAGGGTTTCAGCTAGGGTTAGGGTGGTTAGGGTTGAGGTTTTCAGGTAGGTTTTGGGTTAGGGTTAGGGTTAAAGATTTGCCTAGAGCAAGAGTGAGAATTACGGTTAGGGTTTCACCCAGTGTTAGGGTTAGGGTTAGGATTATGTTTTCTCCTAGGTTTACAGTTTGAGTTAATTTTACTGTTTTGCCTAGGGATAGGGTTAGAATTAGCGTTAGGGTTTTGCCTATGTTTAGGGTTAGAGTTAGGGTTTGGTTTTTTCCGAGGATTAGTTTTAGAGTTAGGTTTAGGTTTTCACCTAGGGTTAGTATTAGGGTTCGCGTTAGGTTTTTGGCTAGGGTTAGGGTAGGTTTAGGGTTAGGTTTTAGCCTAAGGTTAGAGTTATGGTAAGGGATTGGGTTAGGGTTTCCCATAGGATTAGTGTTAGGTGTAGGGTTAGGGTTTTGTCTTGGGTTAGGGTGCGGGTTTCTCCTAGGTTTAGTGTTAGGGTTTGAGCTAGGTTTAGTATTAGGGTTATGGTTTCGCCTAAATTTATGGTTAGGGTTTTTCCTAGGATTAGGGTTAGGTTTAGTATTAGGGTTTTGGCTAGGGTTAGTTTTGGTTCAGCATTACAGCTAGGGTTTGGGTTAGGTTTTGGGTTTTGCCTACTGTTAGGGTTAGGGTTATGGTTAGTTTTTCACCTAGGGTTAGGGTAAGGGTAAGTGTCAGGGTTTGTGTTAGGGCTAGGGCTATGTATTTGTCTTGGGGTAGGCTTACGTTTAGGGTGAGGATTTCACCTAATGTAAGGGAGAGTTGTAGTGATAGGGTTTCTCCTTGGTTTAGGGTTATGTTAAGGCATTCAGCTAGGGTTACAGTTAGGATTATGGTTAGGGTTTCTCCTAGTGTAAGTGGTACAGTTAGGGTTAGGGTTAGGTTTAGTGTATGGTTTCGCCTAGAGTGAAGGTTAGGGATATGCTTAGGGTTAGGGTTAGGGTTAGGGTTAGCTTTGTGCCTAGGGTTACGGTAAGGTTTATGGTTAGGGTTTCAGCTAGGGTTAGGTTTTGGGTAGGTTTGAGGTTTTCAACTAGGTTTTGGGTTAGGGTTAGTTTTACAGATTTGCCTAGGGCAAGAGTGAGAGTTACGGTTAGGGTTTCACCCAGGGTTAGGTTAGGGTTAGGGTTAGGTTTTCTCCTAGGTTTACAGTTTGGGTTAATTTTGTGGTTTTGCCTAGGCTTAAGGTAAGAATTAGGGTTAGGGTTTTGCCTAGGTTTAGGGTTAGAATTAGGGGTAGGTTAGTGTTCCGGTTAGGGTTAGGGTTTTGCCTAGTGTTAGGGTATGTTTTAGGGTTAGGGTTTCAGCTAGGTTTAGGGTGGGTAGGGCTGAGGTTTTCAGCTAGGTTTTGGGTTAGAGTTACGGTTACAGATTTGCCTAGAGCAAGAGTGAGAGTTACGGTTAGGGTTTCACCCATGGTTAGGGATAGGGTTAGGTTTATGTTTTCTCCTAGGTTTACAGTTTTGGTTAATTTTAGGGTTATGCCTAGGGTAGGGTTAGAATTAGGGTTAGGGTTTTGCCTAGGGTTAGGGTTAGAGTTAGGGTTAGGTTTTCACCTAGGGTTAGTTTTATGGTTAGGGTTAGGTTTTTGGCTAGGTTTAGGGTAGGTTTAGGGTTAGGTTTTAGCCTAAGTTTATAATTAGGGTTAGGGTTAGAGTTAGGTTTAGGGTTTCCCATACGGTTAGTTTTAGGGGTAATGTTAGGGTTTGCCTAGGCTTAGGGTTAGTGTTCCTCCTAGGGTTAGGATTAGGGTTTGAGCTAGGTTTAGTGTTAGTGTTAGGGTTATGGTTTCGCCTACGTTTAGTGTAGGATTTTTGCTAGGATTAGGGTTAGGTTTAGTGTTAGGGTTTTGGCTAGTGTTAGATTTGGTTCAGCATTACAGCTAGGGTTAGGGTTAGGTTTAGGGTTTTGCCTACTGTTAGGGTTAGGGCTAGGGTTAGTTTTTCACCTAGGGTTAGGGTTAGGGTTAGGGTTAGGGTAAGTGTTAGGGTTGTTGTTAGGGGTAGGTCTATGTTTTTGGCTAGGAGTAGGCTTAGGTTTAGGGTTAGGATTTCACCTAAGTTAAGGGAGAGTGTTAGTGCAAGGGTTTCTGCTTGGGTTAGGGTTATGTTAAGGCATTCAGCTAAGGTTATAGTTAGGATTATGGTTAGGGTTTCTCCTAGTGTAAGTAGTACAGTTAGGGTTAGGTTTAGGTTTAGTGTATGGTTTCGCCTAGAATGAAGGTTAGGGTTATGCTTAGGGTTAGGTTAGGGTTAGGGTTAGGGTTTTACCTAAGGTTAAGGTAAGGTTTAGGGTTAGGGTTTCAGCTAGGGATAGGCTTATGGTAGGTTTGAGGTTTTCACCGAGTTTATGGTTAGGTTTAGGGTTACAGATTTGCCTAGGGCAAGAGTGAGAGTTACGGTTAGGGTTTCACCCAGCGTTAGGTTTAAGGTTAGGGTTTGTTACTCCTAGGTTTACATTTTGGGTTAATATAGGGTTTTGCCTAGGGTTAGCGTTAGATTTAGGGTTGGGGTTTTGCCTAGGTTTAGGGTTAGAGTTAGGGTGATATTAGGTTTAGGTTTAGGGTTAGGGTTATGTTTAGGGTTTTGCCTAGGTTTAGGGTTAGAGATAGGATAAGGTTAGGGTTAGGGTTAGGGTTATGGTTTTGCCTAGGGTTAGGGTAAGTTTTAGGTTTAGGGTTTCAGCTAGGGTTGGGTTAGGGTAGGTTTTAGGGTTTCACTTAGGTTTTTGATTAGGGTTAGTGTTACAGATTTGCCTAGGGCAAGAGTGAGAGTTACGGTTAGTGTTTCACCCAGATTTGGGTTTAGGGTTAAGGTTATGTTTTCTGTTAGGTTTACAGTTTGTGTTAATTTTAGGGTTTTGCCTAGGGTTAGGGTAAGAATTAGGTTTAGGGATTTGCCTAGGTTTAGGGTTACGGTTAGGGTTAGGTTTTCACCTAAGTTTAGTAGTAGTGTAAGGGTTAGGTTTTTGTCTAGGGTTAGGGTAGGTTAGGGTTAGGTTTAACCTAAGGTTAGAGTTAGTGTTAGGGTTAGGTTTAGGGTTAGGTCTTCCCATAGGGTTAGTGTTAGGGGAAGGGTTAGGGTTTTGCCTAGGTTTAGGGTTAGGGTTTCTCCTAGGGTTATGGTTAGTGTTTGAGCTAGGTTTAGGGTAGGGTTATGGTTTCGCCTACGTTTTGGGTTAGGGTTTTTCCTAGGATTAGGGTTAGGTTTAGTGTTAGGGATTTGGCTAGGGTTAGATTTGGTTCAGCATTAAAGCTAGGGTTAGGGTTAGGTTTTGGGTTTTGCCTACTATTAGGGTTAGTGTTATGGTTAGTTTTTCACCTAGGGTTGGGGTTAGGGTTAAGGTTAGGGTAAGTGTAAGGGTTTGTGTTAGGGTTAGGGCTATGTTTTTGTCTAGGGGTAGGCTTAGGTTTAGGGTAGGATTTCACCTAAGTTAAGGGAGAGTTTTAGTGATAGGTTTTCTGCTTGGGTTAGGGTTATGTTAAGGCATTCGGCTAGGGTTACGTTTCGGTTTATGGTTAAGGTTTCTCCTAGTTTACGTAGTAGAGTTAGGGTTAGGGTTAGGGTTAGTGTATGGTTTCGCCTACCGTGAAGGTTAGGGTTATGCTTAGGGTTAGTGTTAGGGTTAGGGTTACGTTTGGGTTTTGCCTAGTTTTAGGGTCAGGTTTAGAGTTAGTTTTTCAGCTAGGGTTAGGGTTAGGGTAGGGTTGAGGATTTCAGGTAGGTTTTGGGTTAGTGTTAGTGTTACAGGTTTGCCTAGGGCAAGAGTGACAGTTAGGTTTAGGGTTTCACCCAGGGTTAGGGTTAGGGTTAGGGTTATGTTTTCTCCTAGGTATACAGTTTGGGTTAATTTTAGGGTTTTGCCTAGGGTTAGGGATAGAATTAGGGTTAGGGTTTTGCCTAGGTTTAGGGTAAGGTTTAGGATTAGGTTAGGGTTATGGTTAGGGTTAGGGTTTTGCCTAGGTTTAGGGTAAGGTTTAGGGTTAGGGTTTCAGCTAGGGTTACGGTTAGGGTAGGGTTTAGGATTTCAGCTAGTTTTAGGGTTAGGGTTAGTGTTACAGATTTGCCTAGGGCACGAGTGAGTGTACGGTTAGAGTTTCAGCCAGGGGTAGGTTTAGGGTTAGGGTTATGTTTTTCTCTAGGTTTACATTCTGGGTTAATTTCAGCGTTTTGCCTAGGGTTAGGGTTAGAATTAGTTTTAGGGTTTTGCCTAGGTTTAGGGTTAGATTTAGGGTTAGGTTTTCACCTAGGGTTAGTTTTAGGGTTAGCGTTAGGTTTTTGGCTAGGGTTAGGGTAGGTTTAGGGTTAGGTTTTAGCCTAAGGTTAGAGTTAGAGTTAGGGTTAGGGTTAGGTTTAGGGTTTCCCATAGGTTTAGTGTTAGGGGTAGGGTTAGGGTTTTTCCTAGGGTTAGGGTTAGTGTTTCTCCTAGGGTTAGGTTTATGTTTTGAGCTAGGTTTAGGGTTAGTGTTAGGGTTATGGTTTGGCCTACGTTTAGGGTAAGGGTT
>VMDO01037649.1:0-14132 GCA_007922755.1 Pedetes capensis | reverse complement strand
CAACTTCCTCCCCCTCCTCCTCCTCCTCCTCCTCCCCTCCTCCTTCTCCTTCTCCTTCTCCTTCTCCTTCTCCTCCTCCTCCTCCTCTCCTTCTCCTTCTCCTTCTCCTTCTTCTTCTTCTTCTTCTTCTTTTGTGGTATGGGGGGTTGAGCCCAGGGCCTCACACCTGCATGCTCTGCAAGTGCTGGACCACTGAGCTGCACCCCCAGCCCATTTTTTTACTTTTTGAGACAGGGTCTCACTAAGTTACGCAGACTGCCTCTGGTCTCAAACTTGCAATCCTCCTGCCTCCACCTCCCAAGTCGCTGGGATTACAGGCGTGTATGACACTGTGCTGGCTTCACTTCTGTATTACAAAGATGTTAGTACTTTGTGTACCACCCAGAGGTGTTTATCACTGCATTATTTACATCAGTGAAAGATAGGTAACAACCTGAATCGTTAACATCAGTGGAAAGATTCCACAAATTATGATACTTCCCTGTATTGGAATATTTTGAAGGCATGGAAACAATGATGCTTAGGAAGTTTTCATTGTATGAGAATAATTGTAACAAAAATTAAATTCATGGTAGGACTCTTAAGAATGAAAAGGAAATAACCTACTCAAGATGCTAGCAAGAGATACAGTGACAGAAATGGGCTCTGAGTGGATTTAAGGTTTGCATCTTCTGTTCTTTTACATATTTTTGATTTTTTTCACATTTTCTATACTGACAAAAAATTAGTTTCTGTGTTAGAAACTATAACGTATAAAAATTGAGGAATGTAAATCTATAAGATCTGCTACAGTTTCATAAGTTAAAATTATATTGTTGAATTCTGCCTCAGGGTAGTTTTTTTTTAAATAAGCATCATTACTTACACCAAAGCAGGCTCAAATTATAGAAGTTCCACTGTATTGAAAAATCTATGGGCTGAAACCCAGTGTCGTCTTCTTCAATGAGTAGTTAACACTGTAGCCAGGGCCGATGGTGTGATTTATGTCAGTAAAAGTGTGGAAGAAAGCACAAATCACCTCCTCAGTTCCTAGCTGTGCTAAGTGTAGCTCAGCATTTTCCAGAATGTACTCTGAGACATGTTATTGCTCAAGATTGTCTGTGGACACAGGTTTCTGTGGTCAGCGGAGGCACGGCAATCCTGCAGTATGGCTACTGGCTTAGACCACAGAATGGGAACCATTTTAATCATATTTCTGACCCTGGCAATTACTAGTTGGGAAAAGGTGCTTAAACTTCCTGTGCCTCCGTTTCCTTGCCTATATAATTAGAAATATATTTTATGGTGGTGTGAATATCAAATGAGATAATAAATACCAGTGTGGCGTCTAGCCCACAAGGTCTCTGCCATATTATTTTTATCCTCTGGCTTCCCTTTAGGGTTGCCTAGCATTGACCAGAGAGCATGTTAAAGATGCTGAGAAATCAGTTGGTCCAACCACTGTGGAAATCAATATGGAGGTATCTTAAAAAACTGAAAATAGATCTACCATATGACCCAGCTATAACACTACTGGGAATTTACCCAAAGGGAGATGGGTCATCATACCACAGAGACACCTGCATCTCCATGTTCAATGCTGCTTTTTTCACAATAGCAAGGATATGGAATCAACCAAAGTGCCCTTCAACAGAAGAATGGATTAAAAAAACTATGGTACATATATACAATGGAATACTACTCAGCAATCAAGAAAAATGAAGTAAGGTCATTCTCAGCAAAATGGGTGGAATTAGAGAAAATTATTCTAAGTGAACGAACACAAGCTCAGAAAGAGAAACACCACATGTTCTCCCTCATATGTGGGAGCTGTATCAAAATTATAAGAAGGAAAAATCCTATTCAAAGGTCGGATCAAAATAAAATGAAAAAAATAAAAAAACAGAAGAATGGTGTCAATATAAATGGTCTAGAAAAATGCATGCAATTGTTCTGACAAGATAAAAACAAAGTTCACTACAGGAAAAGTTTCTACCTTAAACAGAACTGGAACCCAAGGACATATAGAAAAATATTACAAAGTAAACGATAGAGAAGACTTAGATGGGGAGGGGGGGTGGGGAAACATACAAGAGGGTAAGGGGGCACCTATATGAATAATGTACATCAAAATGCATATATGGAAATGTCACAATGAAAAGCATGTAGAATGAATCACATTAAGGTGTACATTAAAATTTTCCAATAAAAAAGAAAAGATGCTGAGAAATCATGTGGGAAGGGAACGTCTCTGACTTTTTTGAAGCAGCGTAGCAGCATGTCACACACATCCCTCTTTTTTTTTTATTAGAAATTTTTAATGTACATCATAATGTGATTCATTTTGACATGCTTTTCGTTGTGACAATTTTCACATATGCAATTTGATAAGCATTATTCATATAGGTTACCCCTTACCCTCCTCTATGTTTCCCCCCTCCCCCCTTCCTATCTAAGTTTCCCATCCAAGTCTTCTCTATCTTTTACTATATAGTGTTTTTCTATATGTCCTTGGGTTCCATTTCTGTTTAAGATAGAAACTTTTCCTGTAGTGGTCTTTGTTTCTATCTTGTTAGAACAATTACATGTGATTTTTAGTCCATTTGTATTGACCTCATTCTTATCTTCCCTCCCCCCTTTTAATGTGATCTGACCTTTGAGTAGGATTTTCCCTTCTTGTAATTTTGAGTCAGCTCCCTCATAGGAGTGAGAACAACACACATCCCTCTTGACAGTCTGCAGTACCCGTAGTTTTCCCATGCAGGATACACTCTAGGAACACCGCTGAAATGACTCTGTAAAGCTCAAGCGCACTCTCCCTCATGTTCAGAACGAACACCGGCAGGACATTGGTGGAAGTGGCGGCACAGGGAGCTGTCAAATCCCACTCAGCCATTAAAGCAATGAAAACATGGGGGGACGATGTCAGAAACAGCCTGCAGCCATAGCCCTGTGGCATCCGATCCTGTCAGATCTCGGAAGCTAAGCAGGGGCGGGCCTGGTTAGTACCTGGATGGGAGACCGCCTGGGAACACCAGAAGCTGTAGGTTGGGAGAAGGACCTGGCAACCCCCTCCCAAAAATCAATCTGCCATTGAAAACCCTATGAACACCAGAGAAGCACTGACAATAGTGTTTCCCCTGTTGTACAGAGGGTCGCTATGAGTCGGATACCGACTCGACGGCATGTAACAACAACAACATGTCAGAAACAACTTTTTTGGAACTTTGGAAATTAGGCAAAATTTAGAGGACCCAAGGGGCATTTGTTCAAGGAAGGCAGCTGAACGAACAGCTTTAACTTTGGCGATACTTTATGTTAGGGTTCTCCACTTCCTAGCTCAGCCATGTGGTTATTGTTTTAGGTGGCGTTGAGTCGGTATCCAACTCATAGCAACCCTATGTACAACAGGTGAAACACCATTGTCAGTGCTTCTCTGCTGTGCATAGGGTTTTCAATGGCAGATTGTTTTTTGGGAGTGGGTTGCCAGGTCCTTCTCCCAAGCCCACAGCACCTGGTGTTCCCAGGTGGTCTCCCATCCAAGTACTAACCAGGCCCGACCCTGCTTAGCTTCCAATATCTGACGGGATCGGATGCCACAGGGCTACGGCTGCAGGCTTTAGCTCAGCCATAGCCTTGGAAATAATGGCCCGCACCTCCTGTAGCAGAGAGCAAAGAGCAGACCTTATCCACCAAGAGTTGTAACCAGTGACGTGTCTGCTGGCTCCTGCAAGAAGACTGGCCAGAACGGCTTGTTTTTTTATTTTACCTGGCTTAGAACCTGCCCACGGCTGCCTGCAAGGAGGAAGACCCATTTGTAGAGAACACTTACAAGTGTTTTAATCGCTGCTGCAGAGGTGAGAGTAATAATCGATGCCTATAATACACTACACAGCTTTGGAAGAAAAGCTGGGGAATGATATGCTTTTGGAAGGAGGGCTTTTAAAATTTCCTACTTATTCCTAGAAGGCCTTAGGGCCACAAGTGGTCCCAGGACAGTGCACATGCTTGAGAAAGACTTGAGAAGGCGCCTGGCTCTCTCTTGTGGCTCGCCTGGAGGGGCTGGGCCGGCAGGAAGTGAAGGCTAATGCAGAGCTGTCATCTTTCTGACCCACGTTGAGCGTGAGCTCTGCCCTCCGCCTCCCCGGCCTCTTATGCAAAGACTGGGAGATTTCTTTGTTCTAAGAGTTTAAGGACATCTCTTCTCAGCCGTCATCCAACCACTAAGCTAATGTGACAGAGACTTCAACAGCCACACAGGGTAAAGAATTGACTTTAGAGAATTAGTTAGAAAATCACTAATCAAATAACTGGGCTGGGATTTGGCTCAGTGGGTAGAGCGCTGCGCTGCAGTCTCTGAGGTCCCCAGTTCAAGTCCCAGCACCGCAAAAATGGGAGAAGGGCTTGGCAATCCACTCCCAAGGCAATCCCGAAGCAGCCAGCCATTGAAAACCCTATGAGGGTCGCTATAAGTCGGATACCGACTTGACGGCACCTAACAACAACAACAACAATCAAATAACTAAATCACTATACAAATAACAAATACCACAACAAAGAACAATAACAACCTTTAGGAAGAGGGAAGAATCTAAGCTCCAGGGCTGCCACAGGGTGGTATTTAGAATGTCCACTTTCAAACAAGGAACTAATGGGAGTACAAGAAAACAAAAATGTACTGTCTGTGCGTGCAACTGTTCACTGTGGCATCCGCTCCATCAGATCTCGGAAGCTAAGCAGGGTCGGGCCTGGTTAGTCCTTGGATGGGAGACCGCCTGGGAACACCAGGTGCTGTAGGCTTGGGAGACAGACCAGGCAACCCACTCCCAAAAATCAATCTGCCATTGAAAACCTTACGAATAGCAGAGAAGCACTGACAATAGTGTTTCGCCTGTTGTACGTAGGGTCGCTATGAATTGGACACCAACTTGATGGCACACAACAACAACAACAAACAGTCCATATACAAGGAAGAAAATAGAAAGTGTCCATGAAAAGCCCAGGCATTAAACTTTATAGGCAATAACTTCTCTCTCTCTCTCTGTATCTCTCTCTCTTTCTCTCTTTCTTTCTTTCTCCTTTCCATCCTTTTTCTTTTCTTTATTTCTCTTGGTACTAGGGCAGGGGGAGTGAACTCAGTGCCTCAAGCATGCTTTTTAAGCCCTCTACCACTAAACTGCACCCCAACCCATTTTTATTAAAGTTTTATTTTGTGACAGAGTATCATTAAGTTATGCAGGTTGCCTCTGGCCTCAAACTTATGATCCTCCAGCCTCCGCTTCCTGACTTGCTGGGATTTCAGGCACTTGTGTCCAGGTAGCAATGCCTTTAGTTGGGGTTTTGAAGTATACTCAAAGAGCCAAAGAGAAGACACCTAAAGAACTACAGTATGAGAACCATTTCCTACCAGACAGGTCATGTCGGTAAAGAAATAGAAGTAATTGAAAGGAACCGAGTGAAGTTCTAGAGTTGAAAAGTACAAAAATGGAACTGAAAAATTCACAAGACGTGCTCCACAGCAGATCTGAGCCAGTGGAGGAAATGGTCAAGAAGTGGGAAGATGATCTTGGTCAATTGGAATATCCGGTCTGAAGAACAGAAAAAAAAAACACAGAACATGAACATAGCAGCAGAGGCCTGCAAGGTGCTTTCACACATCCTAACCACATAAAGCCTGTCGCCAGAGCACTGTGGCAGCCGATCCCAGCAAGCAGGGTTGGCCTGGTTAGTACTTGGATGGGAGACTGCCTGGGAACACCAGGTGCTGTAGGCTTGGGAAAAGGACCCGGCAACCCATTCCCCAAAATAATCAGCATCAAAAACCCAATAAATAGCAGAGAAGCACTGACGATAGTGTTTCACCTGTTGTACTTAGGGTCACTATGAGTCGGACACCGACTCAACAGCACCTAATAACAACCACCACATAAAGGGATGCTAAAGGAGGAGGGAAAAGAAAAGAAAGAGTATTTGAATATAATAATGGTCAAAACCCTGCCTAATTTGATGAAGAACAATTAATCTACACACCCAGGGATCTCAACAAACTCCCAGTTAGATAAATTTAAATAGACCACATGTAGATTAATCAAGCTGTCAAAAATTAAGGACAGGGAACTGGGAGAGCAGCAAGAGAGAAGAGACTCATCACAAGCAGTAAGACGAACAGCTAATTTCTCATCATGAAGCCTGGAGGGCAGCAAGCCAGCAGGTGACGTGCAAGGTGTTGAGAGGGACAAAATCCTGTTAGCCAAGTATTGTGGTGTGGACAAGCTATCCTAAAAGTGAAGGATGAATGATAACCTTCCCAGATAAGCGAAACTTGAGAGTTTGCCTCACAGATATAAGCTGCAACAAAAGCTAAGAAGAAATGCTCAGAAACAAAGTGTATGGACAGTAATCATGATTCACATCTACATAAAGAAATCAAGAACACAACTCAAGGTTAGTATGTAGGTAACTATAAGAGATGGTGTAAACGCATTTGTAAATTCTTTTATCCTATTTGTATTAAAAGATAACTGCATGTGTTAATTATTATTAATGTATTTGATGGGTACATAATAGATAAATTTGTAATTTGTGGTAACAACTACATAAAGGAGTAGACAGACCATGCAGATACAAAGTTTTTATGCATATTTGAAATTAAATTGGATTAATTTACTTGACCTGGATTATTGTAAATTAAGATGCCAAGTGTGATCCTCAGGATGACCACTAAGGAAATAACAAAAAATATATAGAATTGTGAAAAAGAATTAGTAATGGTACACTAGAAAATATCTGTTCAACAACAAAAAAGAAAGCAATAATGGAGGCATTGAGGAACAAAAAAGATGTGAGACATATAGAGTAGAAAACAAATAAAAAATGGCAGAAGTATGTTCTCCCTTATCAGTAATTACATTAAATATGAATAGATTTGCTACAGCCTTACCACTGTGGCATCCTATCTCATCAGATCTTGGAAGCTAAGCAGGGTCGGGCCTAGTTGGTACTTGGATGGGAGACCACCTGGGAACACCAGGTGCTGTAGACTTGGGAGATGGACTTGGCAACCCACTCCAAAAAACAATCAGCGATTGAGAACCTTGTGAATAGCAGAGAAGCACTGGCAATAGTGTTTTGCCTGTTGTACATAGGGTCGCTATGAGTTGGACACCAACTTGACAGCACCTAACAACAACAAATGGATTAAGCTCTTCAATTAAATGGGGGATATTGATGGAATTGATTTTTAAGAACACATTGTCTAACCAAATGCTGTGTACAAAGCACAAAGAGGGTAAAAGCAAAAGGATAGAAAAATATATTCCATGCATATAGCAAACAAAAGTATGGTGGAGTTGTTAGTCTAGTATCAAACATAATAGGCTTTAGGACAAAATCATAACTAGAGCAAAGCAAGGATATTGTGTAATAGTAATAGTGGCAATCCATCAAGAACAGATAGCAATTATGAATAATTCTGCATCTAACAGAAGAGCCCCAGATAGGAATTATAAATATTTTTGCATCTAACAAAAGAACCCCAAGATACATCAAGCAAAAGTGGATAGATTGAAGGCAGAAATAGGCCACTGGATAAAAATCAGCTCTCCAAAATGGAAAGAACAGGAGGGAAATGGAAAACTTGGAGAGCTTTACAAACCCATTAGACCTAGCAACCACATGCGGCACAGCCCACCAACAATAGCAGGATACACAAGGTTCTCAAGGGCCCATAGAGCACTCTCCACTATGTTTGGCCACAAAACAATATCTATACATTTAAATATTTAAATCATGCTAAGAATGTCTGTTGTGGCTATTCACAAGTATGATCTCACCACTGATCAGCACGGGAGTTTGACCTGCTCTGTTTGTGACCTAGGTTGGTTCACCCTCCTTAGGCAACCCACTGGTTCTCCACTCCCAGGAGGTCACCATATTGATGCTCAACTTAGTGCAGACACCCGATAGATATAGCACACTACAGCCCAGAACTAGACTCAAGCGATCCTCTTGCCTCAGCCTCTCAAGTAGCTGGGACTTACAGCTGTACCACCCTAGTGCCCCTTCCTCTCAGATCTTGGAAGCTAAGCAGGGTCAGACCTAGTAAGTTCTTGGATGGGAGACCTCCTGGGAACACCAGGTAGTTTAGGCCTCAGGAGAAGGACCTGGCAGCCCATTCCCAAAATCAATCAGCTATTGAAAACCCTATAGATAGCAGAGAAGCACTGACAATAGTGCCAGGCATGACACAGTGTTGGGGAGTGTTTCATCTGCTGTACGTAGGGTCGCTATGAGCCTGACCCAACTCCATGTCACCTAAGGACAACAAATACGTCTGTGGGCTCAACAGAATGCAGTGAGAAATCAGTGATGAAGGGAAAGCTGGAAACTCACACAAGTATGGAAACTGAGCCACCGTTCCTAAACAACCAAAATTACAGAGAAGGCTGAGGAGGCTAAAAATGACAGTGCAACATGTCCGCGTTTTGGACGTCTGTGGAAGCCATGCTCACAGGGAAACTTACAGCTGGGACTGATGCTGAAAAGGAAGAAACGTCTCGATGGTGACCTCGCCTTTCACTTTATGAACCCGGACAAAGGGAAGCAAACTAAACCCAGCACAAGCAGAAGGAAGGAAACAATACAGATCAGAATGGAATTTAATAGAGACAGTAAAGCAGCAGAGAAAGTGAACAGAGCCAAAAGTTTGTTCCTTGAAAAGACGAAGAAAATTGTGAAGCTTGACTAAGAGCGAAAGGAAAGTCTCAAAGGGCAATGAGGGTGAACATGGGGACATTATGGGAATAAAACAGATTATGTGGGAATATTATGAACAATTGTATGCCAGTAAAATATATGTTGTTGCTGTTAGGTGCCATCGAGTCAGTGTCCAACTCATAGTGACCCTATGTACAACAGGTGAAACACTATTGTCAGTGCTTCTCTGTTGTTCATAGGGTTTTCAATGGCGGATTGATTTTTGGGAGTGGGGGTAAAATATATAATGTGGATCAAATGGACAAGTTCCTAGAAACACCAGAGCTACCCAAACTGACCTAAGAACAAATAGGAACTGTAGACTTATGTTGAGTAAAGAGAGTTTGATAATACTCAGAAAACTTCAAGCAAAGGAAATTTCGGGCAGAGATGATTTCACTAGTGATTCCTGCAAACATTTAAAGAATGAATGCCAATCCTTCTCCGATTCTTCAAAAAATCTGGGAGGAGTGAACACTTCCTGACTGATTCCCCGAGGAAAGCGTTACCCTTATACCAAAGCCAGACTGTGGTTGGGCGATGATGGTTTCTTAGAGAAGACTCCGAAGCCCAAACACCCAAGAGAAGAATGCAAAAGGTGGACTTCATCAAATTTGCATAGTTTTATGTATCAAAAGACACTGCCAAGAAATTGTAAAGACAGTCCATAGGGTGGGAGATACTGTTTACAAACCATGTGTTTGACAAGGGGCTATTGTACAGAATATAGACTCTTGAACAGAATATCCTCCACGAGTCTGTCAGCGTGTTGTGCTGTGGGGGATTCCGAGCTGCTGTGATGCTGAAAGCTATGCCACTGGTATCTCAGATACCAACAGGGCCACCCGTGGTGGACAGGTTTCAGCTGAGTTTCCAGACTAAGACAGACTAGGGAGAAGGACCTGGCAGCCCACTTCCAAAACAATTGTTGTTGTTGTTGTTGTTGTGTGCCGTCGAGTTGGTGTCCGACTCATAGCGACCCTCAGGGTTTTCAATGGCTGAGTGCTTTGGGATTTCCTTGGGAGTGGATTGCCAGGCCCTTCTCCCATTTTTGCGGTGCTGGGAAGTGAACTCAGGGCCTCAGAGACTGCAGCGCAGCGCCCTACCCACTGAGCTAAATCCCAGCCCCTTCCAAAACCATTAGCCATTGAAAACTCTATGAATAGCAGAGGAACACTGTCAGATGTAGAGCCAGATTTAACCCCCACCTCCCCAGGCGAGAAAGCATGTAAAAGACAATTGGGGAAGAGTTTCCTCCTCAAAGTAGAGTCGATCTTGAAGATGGGAATGGAGTAAAGCCCCTGGGACCTCCTGCTGATGTGGTATGACTGGAAATGAGAAGAAACACAGTGGCTGACACAATGGGCTCAAACATAAATAGATTGTGTGCGTGGCACGGTGTTGGGTGGTGTTTTGTTAGGTTGTACTTAGGGTCACTGTGAGTTAGACCTGACTTGACAGCACTTAACAACAATATATAATGTGTGGTGCTAATCAGGGCAATCAGCATACCCATCCCCTCAAACATTATTTATTCATGTTGGAACATTTAAAATCTTCTCTTCCAGCTAATGTGAAATATACAAAATATTGCGATTGACTGTAGTCATGCTGCTGTGCAACAGAATGCCAGGACAGATTCCTCCTGCCAATCTGTGATTCTGTACCCTTTAACCAAGCTCTCCCTACATTCCCGTCTTCCTCACGTGCCCAGCCATTGGGAGCCATTATTTTATTCATTACTTCTACCAACTTTTGTAGTTTCTACCTATGATTGAGTACATGCAGTGTTTATCTTTCTTTGCCTGGCTTATTTGATGTAGCATAACATTTAGAGTTCTACGGACAACATTTGAAGAAATACACATACAAATCAGAGGGTCTCCACTGTCACCTCTGAAGTGAGGAGCAGAGAGGTCGAGTGGCTTGCCAAGGCCACACAGCTGAGATGTGGCAAGACTAGCTTTACCAGCAACCTTCGTGTCTTGACACCGTGCTGAAAAACACAGCACCATGGTGTGGGGCGGACTCCTTGCCAGTCCGGCCCAGATCTTTGGACAGGAGGCATGGCCACATATATAGATAACTAAACACAGCTTGGGTTGGGATTTAGCTCAGTGGGTAGAGCGCTGCGCTGCAGTCTCTGAGGTCCCAAGTTCAATTCCCAGCACCACAAAAATGGGAGAAGGACCTGGCAATCCACTCCCGAGGCAATCCCGAAACAGCCATTGAAAACCCTATGAGGGTCGCTATGAGTCGGATACCGACTCGACGGCACCTAACAACACAACAACAAACAACTCACTCAGGACCCTCGGGTGAAGGGCGCAGACTCCCATGGCCCTCAGGAATTCCGTGAGAGGGGAGAAAGGAAAAGCCTTGGGCACTTTTGCCTTGAGGGGACAAACACAGCTCTTTATTGTCTCTCTGACCTGACAAAGGCAGAGAGGAACCCAAACAAGTGCACAGCTATAACAAATGTTAGCCGCCTAAGTGCTGCAGCTCTATTGCTGCCTCAGGGGCAGCTGCAGCAATTGTCTCTGGTGCTGGGACCGGAGACTGTCCTCAGCTTCGGCCTCTTGGCGCTGGGTCCAAGAGGTTTCCTCAGCTTCCTTGTAGTCCGTCTTTCCTTGAGAGTGCCATGTAGTTGTCCTGGTCTTGGTGGTCATGAGGAGAGTTGCTTCCATGTTGCTGATTGAATCCAGAGAGAGAGTTCTTTTCTAGCCAGTGGTCCATAGCAGAGAGAGAGAGAGAGAGCTGCTGCAGTACTGCTCTTTATTTAGATGGCTCGAGCCAATCAGCATCAAGTCCTTTGTTTTCTAACTGTCCTATCAGGTTCAGGGGATTCATGAAGGGTTTTATACAAATGTCCAAGCACGTTACTTTCATTTTCCCTAGATTTCTAATTTACAAACCAGACCTTCAAAAGCCGTTTTCCCAGTTTTGGGGTTTTTGCCAATTTCCTCCCAATTTCTCTCTATACCATGGCAGGTGTTTGAACTAAGAGGAGGTACCCACTGGTCAGGAGGAATGATAGGGACATTGGCGAAGGAAGACACGATTTCCTTCCACCCTGAGATGTTCCCTGTGTTAGTCTGTTTTTCATTATTGTGACACATACCTGACAGGCACAGTTTCAAGGAGGAAGGTTTCATTTGGGCCCACAGTCTCTGAGGTTTCAGATTGTAGTCAGCTGGCTCCGTGGCTCCGGGCCTGTGGTGGGACCTGTCCCACCATCATGGCGGAAGGGCATGAAAGAACAAAGTTGCTCATCCCATAGCAGCCAGGGAGCACAGAGTAAGACAAGAAGGGGTTGGGGCAAGAAATGCCCCCAAGGACACATCCCCAGGGACCTACTTGCTCCAACTTGGACCCATGTCTTAACCTTTCTTCAGCCTCCCAAAATGGCGCCACCAGCTGGGGACTAAGCCTTGAACACAGGAACCTGTGGGGGACATTTATGTTCAGATTGCACTGCTGTCATCTCAAGGCGATTTGGGCACAGCCTGTGGCCTCGCTGTTACATACCATGAGGTCTGGTGCACTAATTTAAGAATCTGTCCACTGCCATTTGTTTCCTTAAAGAGAGGAGGAGGGAGGAATGGGGGGAAGGGAGGAGCGGCAGAAGGAGAAGCAGGAAAAGAAAGAAAAACTAAAATCACCTCCTTTGTTAATGTCAAAAGAAAGACATTTGGCTCACAAAAAGGGGATGGGTTATTGTTACCAGCAGTGATACGGAAGTCCATTGGAGTCTCTGTTAATTTTCAAGAAGGAGATGATAGAAATTATTCTTTTATCTTCATGTCAGATACAATGAGATTTTTATTCCATCTTGTACCCTAATTACAGACTATGATGATTTAGGCTTCTGAATGAGATTTCATTTATTTATTTTTTAAAATTCAAAACCGCTTCTTTAATTTGCGTTTCCACCCTCTGGGGCTGGATAAGAGGCTGTATAATGAGAAAATTGCAACCCAGATTCCCATCTGATAGGCATGGCCAATTTACATGTAGAGCATGCTTTTTAAAAGCAAATATGTCTCCTCTTGTGGTTAGGTGCTGTCGAGTCGAGTCCAACTCATAGCGACCCTCATAGGGTTTTCAATGGCTGACTGTTTCGGGATTGCCTTGGGAGTGGGTTGCCATGTCCTTCTCCCATTTTGCAGTGCTGGGAATCGAACTCAGGACCTCAGAGACTGCAGAGCAGCGCTCTACCAACTGAGCTAAATCCCAGCCCTTGTCTCCTCTTAGAAGGACAATTTAGGTTTGCAAGGAGGCCTTACTCAAGGCTATGTGGAGGCTGAAATCCAACCTTCCAGGAAGGCCAGTTAGAGTTCCTTCCTTCAACAAGGGCTTGGTGATAAAGTGACCCCACTTCCTGGTGTGTGCAGGACTGTCCTGTTTTCCCAGCGTCCCCTCAAGTTACGGTCCCCTTTTATTTTCAGAAATGTTCTAGGTCAAACAATAATGTATATGGGCCACATTGGTGATGGTATACCTGTTCTGGACCTGGCCCTGCTATGGGCCCAGAGGGAGAGGGTAAAAGACAGACGACCCCTCTCCTGCCCTGACTTAGAATCACCTCATAGCTTTGTGACCTGGGGTGAGGTACTCGACATCACTGCTTCTCCTGCATTTCCTCGTGTATAAAGCGCAGAGCATTTTATCCACCTGAGAGGTGGCTATGGGCATGAGAGGGCCTTTACCATGCGAAATGTACAGCGAGTCCCTGCCGCAAAGATGGCACCGGATAGATGTTATCAGTTATCAGTTTTAGAGCCTTAGTCCAGTTTGTGTTGCTATAAGGAAATACTCGAGGAAGCGTACTTTATAAGAAAAAGAGGTTAGTTTTGGCTTCTGATTTTGAAAGCTGAAAGTCTAAAGCTGGGTGGCTGTATCTGGTGAGAGCCTCATCTTCTTGGGTGGCCTTCCTGGAAGGCTGGATTTCAGCCTCCACATAGCCTTGAGGAAGGCGTATCCGCAAACCTAAATGCTCCTTCCAAGAGGAGAGTATTTGCTTTTAAAAGGCATGCTCTAAATGTAAATCGGCCATTCGTATCAGATGGGAATTTGGGTTGCATAACATGACAGGAGCATGTATGAGGGCCCAAACATGTGGGTGGCCTCCCTTTATAACTACCCACTCTCATACTTACTAGTCCAGTCTCCCAAGATCCAACTCACTATTGTGTTGTTGTTAGGTGCCGTTCAGTTGGGTTCAACTTGTAGTGACCTAATGTACAACAGAACAAAACACTCCCTGACACTGCATCACGCCTAGCACTATGTCAGTGCTTCTCTGCTATTCATAGGGTTTTCAGTGGCTGATTGTGTTGGGAGAGGGCTGCCGAGTCCTTCTCCCATTTGTGCTGGGGAGGAGCCCAGAGCCTCAGAGC
>VMDO01037648.1:0-14156 GCA_007922755.1 Pedetes capensis | reverse complement strand
TGTGGCAAAAGATCTCTTTAGAGTATTGAAAAGCAAAGATGTCACATTGAAGACGAAGGTGCGTCTGACTCATGCCATGGTATTTTCAGTGGCATCATATGGTTGTGAAAGCTGGACATTGAACAAGGGAGACAGAAAAAGAATTGATGCTTTTGAATTGTGGTGCTGGAGATGTCTATTGAATATACCATGGACTGCCAAAAGAACCAACAAATCTGTCCTAGAAGAAGTGCAACCAGAGTGCTCCTTGGAAGCAAGAATGGCCAGACTGAGTCTTACATATTTTGGACATGTAGTCAGGAGAGATCAATCCCTGGAGAAGGACATCATGTTTAGGAGAATGGCAGGTCAACACAAAAGAGGAAAATCCTCCAGCAGATGGATTGACACAGTGTCTGAAATAATCTCCTTAAACATAAATAAGATCATTTGAGTGGCACAGAATCGGCAAGTGTTTCGATCTGCCATACATAGGGTCACTATGAGTCGGACTCAACTGGATGGCACCTAACAACAACAACAATTGACAAACAAGTGTTACTGAGGAACCCCTTAAACACAGTTTCATTAGTTATTGCTTTACATGTAGATTCATTTATACCCCTATCCCCACTATTTTAAATAGGGCAAAAGATTCATGAGAATGTATCCCTGAAACCCTGTGATGTAGAATCTTGGGAAAGTGAAATCTTATTCAACCATGCCCAAGAAGTGTTCAGAATGCGTGCCTTTCCTCCTGTTTCCACGGTTTAGGATTTACAGGAACATTCACCTTTCCCACAATGCCTTTTCCTTGGTATGCTATAAGAATCACATGCAAGTATCTCTGCCATCTTTGTTTTCCAAGGCTGGCCAGTTGAAATAATGCTCCCCATGGAGAAACAAGTGTTGCCTAAGAAACGCTTCAACACAGCTTCATTAGTTGTTGTTTTACAAACAGATTCACTTATACCACTATCCCCATTATATTCAATAGGGCAAAGAGATATGTGAAAGTGTCCCTGAAACATAGTGATGTAGAATCTTGGGCCAGTAAATTCCTTTGCAATCTGCCCACAAAGTGTTCAGTATGAGTGCCTGTCCTCAGGCTTCCAAGGGTTAGGATTTACAGCACTATTCATCTTTGCCCACAATGCCTTTCCTTGTTATGCTGTAAGAAAGGTGTGCATATCTCTCAAATCCTCTGTTTTCCAAGCCTGGTCAAAGGAAATAATGGTCCCATTGAGAAAGAAGTGTTGCCTAAGAACTATTTCAACACAACCTCATTAGTTTTTGTTTTACAAGCAGATTTCATTTTTACTCCTATCCTTAATATATTCAATAGGGCAAAAGATGTATGACAATGTATCCCAGAAACCCTGTGATTTAGAATCATGTGACAGTGAAATATTATTCAACCATGCCTACGAAGTCTTCAGAATGGGTCCCTTTCCTCCTACTTCCATGATATATGATTTACAGCAATATCCATCTATGCACACAATGCCTTTTCCTTGATATGCTATAAGAAACATCTGTTTGTATCCTTGCCATCCTTTGTTGTCTCAGGCTGGCCAGTTGAAATAATATTCCCCATTGAGAAACAAGTGTTGCCTAGGAACCCCTTCAACACAGTTTCACAGTGTGTTGTTTTACACACAGATTAATTTATATCCCTATCCCCATTATATTCAAAAGGTCAAAAGAGATACGTGAAAGTGTCCCTGAAACCCGGGGATGTAGAATCATGGGCCAGTGAAATCTCATTCAACTCTCCCAAGAAGGGTTCAGAGTGATTGCCTGTCCTCCTGCTTCCAAGGTTTAGGATTTACAGCAACAGTCATGTTGGCCCACAATGACTTTCTTTTATGCTATAAGAATAGTCTGTGTGTATCTCTCCAATCCTGTGTTGTCCAAACCTGGCGAGTTGAAATGATGTTCCCTATTGAGAAACAAATGCTGCCTAAGAACCCCTTCAACAGTCATTATTTGCTGTTTTACAATCAGACTAATTTTTACCCCTATCCTGAGTATATTCAAAAGGGCAAAATGGCTATGTGAATGTATCACTGAAATTGTGTTTTGTGCAAACACCAACATGTAAAATCCTGTTTAACTCTGACAAAGAAGTTTTCAGAATGAGTGCCTTTTCTCCTGCTTTCACAGTTTAGGATTTACAGCAGCATTCATTTTTGCCCAAGGTGTATTTTCCTTGGTATGCTCAAAGAAACATGTATGTGTGTGTCTGCCATCCTTTTTTGTCTAAGGCTGGCCAGTTAAAATAATGTTCCCTGTTGAGAAACAAGTGTTGCCTTAGAACACATTCAACACAGCTTTATTAGTTGTTGTTTTACAAACAAATTCAATCTTACCCCTATTATATTATACCCCTATATATTATATTATATACCCCTATATATTATATTATCCCCATTATATTCAATAGGGCAGAACAGTTATGTGAATGTATCCCTGAAACTGTGTGAGGTACAAACAAGGGCCTACGAAAATGTGATCAACTCTGCGGAAGAAGTCTTCTGAGTGATAGCATTTTTTCCTGCTTCCACTGATTAAGGTATACAGCAACATTCATCTTTGCCCACAGTGCATTTTCCTTGGTATTATATAAGAAACATGTGTGTGTATCCCTGCAATCCTGGGTTGTTCAAGGCTGGCCAGTTGAAATAATGTTCCTCTTTTAGAAACAAATGTATACTAAGTACCCCTTCAAACCAGCTTCATTAGTTTTTGTTTTACAAGCAGATTTATTTGTTCCCTTATCCCCATTATATTCAATAAGACAGATCAAATAAGAGAGTACATCTCAGAAACCCAGTGATGTGCAAGCTGGTGCAAGTGAAATATTGTTCTCCTCTAATTCAGAATTCTTTACAGTGAAAGCCTTTTCTCCTGCTTCTACGGTTTAGAATTTACAGCAACATTAATCTTTGCCCACAATGGCTTTTCCTTGGTATGTCAAAAGAAATATGTGCATGTATCTCTGAAATCCTGAGTTTTCTAAGCCTGGCCCATTGAAATAATGTTCTCCTTTGAGAAACAAGTGAACACTAAGAACTCTTTCAACCCAGCTTCATTAGTTTCTCTTTTACAAGCAGATTTATTTTTACCCTTATTCCCTGTATATTCAATAGCACCAAAAATATGTGAGTGTATCTCTCAAATTTGTCTAATGTACAAATAGGTGTCAAGAAAATCTTGTTCAACTCTTTCCTAGACATCTTGAGATTGAGAGCCTTTTCTCTTGCTTCAATTGTTAAGGATTTTCAACAACATTCATCCTCGCCCCAAATGGCTTTTCCTTGGTCTGTCCAAAATAAACATGTGTGTGTATATCTATGCAATTCTATGTTGTTTAAGGCTGGCTCATTGCAATAATGTTCCCCTTTGAGAATCAAGTGAATCCTAAAAACCCCTTCAACCCAGATTCATTTATTTTTGTTTTATAAGCAGATTAATTTTTACCCTTATTCCCACTACATTCATAGGAAAAAACAAAAACAAAACAAAAAACAAAAAACAAAACCCATGTGAGCATATCTCTGAAACCCTGTGATACATAAGGATGTGCCAGTAAAATTGTGTTCAACTCTCACCCAGAAGTCTGCAGATTGACAGGCATTTCTCCTACTTCCATGGTTAGGATTTACATCAACATTCATGCTTGCCACAGTGGTTTTAGTTGGTATGCCCAAAGAAACGTGTGTATATCTCTGCAATCTTGTGTTGCCCAGGGATAGGCCATCTAAATAATGTTCCACTTTGAGAAGAAAGTGTACTTTGGGAAACTCTTCGACTCAACATCATTAGTTTTGGTATTACAAGAAGGTTCATTTCTACCTTTAAACCATTATGTTCATATGCAGAATTAATATGTGAATGTATCTCTGAAACCCTGGAATGGACAAACAGATGCCAATGAAATCTCATTCAACTCTGCCCTAAAAGCGTGCACAGTGAGTGCATTTTCTCTTGTTTCAACAGTTTAGGATGTACTGCAACATTTATCTTTGCCCACAATGACTTTCCTTGGTATGTCTAAATAGCCATGTGTGTGTGTCTCTGAAATACTAAGTTTTCCAAAGCTGGCCTATTGAAATAATGTTCCTCCTTGAGAAACAAGTAACCTAAGAACCCTTTCAACCCAGCTTCATTAGCTTTTGTTTTACAAACAGATACATTTTTACCCTTATTCCCATTATATTGATAGGATGAAAGAAATGTGTGAGTGTATCTCTGAAATTGTGTGATGTACAAGCAGGTAGCAGTGAAATTTTGCTCAACTCTGCCCTAGAAGTCTTGAGAGTGAGAGCCTTTCCTCCTGCTTCCACTGTTTAGGATTTTCAGCAACATTCATCCTTGCCCCCAATGGCTTTTCTTGGTATGTCCAAAGGAACATGTGTGTGTATCTCTGCAATCTTGTGTTTTTCAAGGCTGGCCCATGGCAATAATGTTTCTCATTGAGAGTCAACTGTACACTAAGAACCCTTTCAACACAGCTACATTAATTTTTGTTTTACAAGCAGGTTCATTTTTACCCTTATTCCCATTATATTCATAGGACAAAAAATTTCAGTGTCTCTCTGAAACCCTGTGATGCAAAAGCAGGACCCAGTGAAATGGTGTTCAATTTGTCCCACAGGTCTTCAGAGAGACAGCCTTTTCTCCTACTTCTACAATTTAGGATTAAAGCCACATTCATCCTTGCCACAACAGCTTTCCTTTGTATGTCCAAAGAAACTTGTGTGTGTATCTCTGCAATCCTGTGTTGTCCAGGGCTGGCCCATTGAAATAATATTCCCCTAAGAACCACTTCAACACAAAATCATTAAATTTGTATTACAAGTAGATTCATTTTTACCTTTATCACATTATGTTCAATAGGGAAGAATGAATATGTGAATGTATCCCTGAAACCCTGTGATGTACAAGCATGTGACAATGATCTTGTTCAACTCTTCTCCAGAAGTCATCAGAGTGAGTGACTTTTCTCCTGCTTCCACGGTTTAGGATTTACAACCACATTCATCCTTCCCCACAATGGCTTTTCCTTGGTATGTCCAAACAAACATGTGTGTGTATCTCTGCAATCCTGTGTTGTCCAGGGCTGACCCATTGAAATAATGTTCCTCTTTGAGATGCACATGTACCCTAAGAACCCCTTCAACCCAGCTTCCTTAATTTCTGTTTTACAAACAGATTCATTTTAACCTTATTTCCATTGTATTCCATAGGGCAGAAAGAATAAGAGAGAGCATCTCTGAAACCCTGTGATGGACAAGCAGGTGCTGGTGAGATGTTGTTCACCTCTGAAGCAGAAGTCTTCAGAGTGAGAGCCTTTTCTCCTGTTCCCATGGTTTAGAATTTACAGCAACATTCATCCTTGCCCACAATGGCTTTCCTTGGTATGTCCAAACAAACATGTGTGTATATCTCTGCAATCTGGTGTTGTCCAAGGGTGGCCCATTGAAATAATGTTCCACTTTGAGAAACAAGTGTACCCTGTGAAACTATTCAACCCACGTCATTAGTTTTTGTATTATAAGCAGGTTCATTTTTACCCTGTCCCCATTATATTCAATAGGGGAGAACCAATATTGAGCCTATCTCTGAAACCCTCTGATGGAGAAGCAGATGCAAACAAAATATTGCTCAACCCTGTCCCAGAAGTGTTCAGTGTGAGTGCCTTTTCTCCTGCTACAATGGTTTAGGATTTTGCAACATTCATCCTTGAATATATTGGGGATAAATATAATAATGAATCTGCATTTAAAAGAATAGGAATAAAGCAGAGTTGAAGGGTTTCTTCATCAACACTGGTTTCTCAAAGGGGAACATTATTGCAAGGAGCCAGCCTTGGACAACACAGGATTGCAGAGGTACACACATATGATTCTTTTGATATACAAAAGAAAACCATTGTGGCCCTGGATGAAGTTTGCTGCAAATCCTAAGTTATGGAAGATGGGGAAAAGGAACTCACTGTGCACACTTCTTCAGTAGAAATGAATAGCATGTCAAAGGCCCATGCGTGCACATCATAGGGCTTCAGTGACACACTAACATATTTGTTTAGCCCTATTGAGGATAAGGGTAAAGATGCATCTGCTTATAAAAGAAAAACTAATGAAGCAGAGTTGAAGGGGTTCTTAGGCATCACTTGTTTCTCAAAGGGGATCCTTATTACAACTAGCCTGCCTTGGACAATGCTGGATTGCAGAGATACATACAGGTTTCTTTTGATGTACCAAGGAATAGCCATTGTGGGCAAGGAGGAATGTTGCTGAAAACCTAAACCATGGAAACCTATGGAAAGGAACTCACTCTGAAGACTTCTTTGGGAAAAACGACCATAATTTCACTAGACCATGTTCATATATCACAGGGTTTCAGATATACACTCAAATATTTGTTCTGCCATGTTAAATGTAATGGGATTCAGGGTAAAAAATAATCTGCTTGTAAAACAAAAACTAATGAAGCTGAGTAGAATGGGTTCTTAGTTGACACTTGATTCTCAAACAGGAACATTATGTCAACTGGCCATCCTTGTATAACACAGGATTGCAGAGATACACACATGTTTCTTTTCATATACCAAGGAAAAGACTATGTGGGCAATGATGAAGTTTGCTATAAATTTTAAAAAATGGGAGCAAGAGAAAAGGAACTTACTATCAAGACTTCTTGGAAGAAATGAATCTAATTTCAACATTCCATCATTGTAAATCACAGGGATTCTGAGATATACTCACGTATTTTTTCTGCCCTTTTGAATATGATGGGGATAAGGGTAAAAATGAACCTGATTGTAAAACAAAAACCTATGAATTTGCATTGAAGGTGTTCTTAGTCAACACTTGTTTTGCAAAGGGAATGCTATGTGGAGGGGACAGACTTGGACAATACAGAATTACAGACATACACATTTCTTTTGATTTACCATGAAAAGCCATCATGGACATTGATTAATGTAGCTGTAAATCCTAAACCATGGCAGCAGGTGAAAAGGAACTCACTCTGAAGACTTCAAGTGCAGAGATGAACAAGATTTCACTGGCTCATGCTTGTACATCACAGAGTTTCAGGGATAAACCAACATAATTTTTCTGCCCTAGTGAATATAATGGGTATGAGGGTAAAAATGAATATGCTTGAAAAAGAAAAAAAACTAATGAAGCTTAGTTGTAAGGGTTCTAGTCAACAATTGCTTCTCAAACAGGAACATTAATTCAACTTGCCAGCCTTGCACAACACAGGATTGCTAGGTGCACACACATGGTTCTTTTGATATACCAAGGAAAAACCATTGAGGGCAAGGATGAATGTTGCTGTAAATCCTAAACCATGAAACTATGAGAAAAAGAAAATCTCTAAAGACTTCTTGGGAAGAGAGAACATGATTTCACAGGCCCATGCTTGTATATCATAGCATTTTGGAGATACTCTCACATATTTGTTCTGCCATATGGAATATAAAGGGGATAAGGCTATAAAAGAAAAACTGAGAAGCTGAGTTGAAGGGGTTCTTAGTCAACACTGGATTCTCAAAGGGGAACATAATTTCAACTGGCCAGCCTTGGACAACACAGGAGTGCAGAGATACACACACGTTTCTTTTGATATACCAAGGGAAAGACATTGTAGGCAGGGATCAGTGTTGTTATTAATCCTAAACTGTAGAAGCAGGAGAAAAGGAACTCACTCTGAAGACTTTGAGTGCAGAAATGAACATAACTTCACCAGCAATGCTTGTACATCACAGGGTTTCAGACATACACTCACAAATTTGTTCTGCGCTATTGACTATAATGGGTAAAAAGGAAAAAATGAATTTGCTTGTAAAACAAAAACTAACAAAGCTGAGTTGAAGGGATACTTTGTCAACACTTATATCTCCAAGGGTAATATTGTTTCAACTGACCAGATGTGGAAAACACAGGATTTCAGATATACACACACATGTTTCTATTGAAATACCAAGGAAAAGCCACTGTGGTCAAGGATGAATGTTGTTGTAAATCCTAAACCATGGAAGGAGGAAAGAACTCACTAAGAAGACTTCTGGGGCTGGGATTTAGCTCAGTTGGTAGAGCGCTGCGTTGCAGTCTCTGAGATCCCGAGTTCAATTCCCAGCACCGCAAAAATGGGAGAAGGACCTGGCAATCCACTCCCAAGGCAATCCCGAAACAGTCAGCCATTGAAAACCCTATGAGGGTCGCTATGAGTCGGATACCGACTTGATGGCACCTAACAACAACAACAACAAGAAGACTTCTGGGGCAAAGTTGAACATGATTTCCTGGCCCAGGCAAGTACATGACTGCCGGGAGCCAAGACCATAAGTAACTTTTTACAAGATAACCCTGATGAAAAGGTGCAGGGTGTGGTGAAAATAGCAGATGTTGAGCCACAGTGCATTGCGACCTTTGAATTGAAATTACCATCTGAAAGCAGTTGTCAGGGTTACAGGAAGAGCTGAAGACTTCTGAAAAGCCCCTGGCTCTTGGGACATTTTTGCCCCTCCCCTCCCCCTCCACGTGTATTTAAACTACAGCAAAAAATTAAAGACTTTGGAGCTTGATCAGACAGCCTGTCTTGTTCTCATCCTTCGTGTCTCTTGTCTCTCTCTCATTCATTCGCCCCCTACTCTAGGTCCCTGTTGAACAGCCCTGTGGGCCAGGGCACATGACAAGGTTTTAGACACACTCACATATTTGTTCTGCCATATTGAATATAATGGAGATAAGGATAAAAATTAAGGGCTGGGATTTAGCTCAGTTGGTAGAGCGCTGCACTGCAGTCTCTGAGGTCCCGAATTCAATTCCCAGCATCGCAAAAATGGGAGAAGGGCCTGGCAATCCACTTGAATCCAAGGCAATCCCGAAACAGTCAGCCACTGAAAACCCTATGAGGGTCGCTATGAGTCGGATACCGACTGATGGCACCTAACAACAACAACAACAACAACAACAACAACAACAAAGGATAAAAATTAATCTGCTTGTAAAAGAACACTAATGAAGCTGTGTTGAAGAGGTTTGTATGCAACACTTATTTCTCAAAGGGGGATGTTATTTCAACTGGCCCACATTGGAAAACATAGGATTGCAGAGATACACACACATGTTTCTTTCAATGTACTAAGGAAGAGACAGTGTGGGCATAAATGAATGTCGCTGTAAATTCTAAAAGGTATAGCTTCACCACTATCACACATACAGATGCTATCACCAAATGCCACATTTTAAATGGAGAATTTTTCTTGACCAATTTCCATATTTCCTATGGATTTCCACTGAGGAGGTCAAGCAAATGTGCTCCTGAGGACAATTCAGTGGGAAGCAGCAGGAGGAGGACGAGGTCAAGGACATATTAGTTCCTTTTAACTCAGTGAGACTCTGACTACAAACACAACAAAATGCAAAAAATAAAGGGGGGAAGGGCTATGGGGTCATTCCAGTGGTGAATAATTGATACGAAGTTTGAGGCTTTGGATTCCACTACAAAGCACCAAAAAAAAAATTTTGTTTTTGTTTTTTGTTTTGTTTGTTTTACCTGGATGGCCTTAGTTGCACTTCAGGTTTCAGGGCCAGACCCTGGGGAATATAAAGAGGCTTAGTCAATATAAAGAGGCCTTGGTTTGTTTTTTCAGTGCTGGGAATTTGAAGCAGGAGAAGCCCAGGGGAGTGTATGGGAGGGTATGTGTGTCCACACTGGAAGAACATCTTGTACTGCAAGCTAGTCCCCATATTCTTTGCGGAGGCCCTTCCCGTACTGTTCTCCCCTGTGAAGTTTTCATGGTTTCAACTTTGGGGATGTAGAACTCTGGACTTGAGACCAGAAGGAATCTTGATATGTGTGCTCCAAAATAAGGCCCCCCCCCCAAAAAAAAATAGAGCCAATTCGGCTGACAGGCACTGTGGACCTGCCTCCCTACTATTAATAAGTTCCATGGTCGGCTTTTTTCAGGACTGAGCTGCCAGGACCATTTTCCCACATTTGCCTTGCTGGAGATCAAACTGAGATCCTCTGGCAGGAGGAAGCTAGGCTCTACCCACTGGGCCAAAACCCAAGGAAGCACACCGATGAGTAACACTCCTTACTTCTCAGTATATCACCCATTCCTCTTCAGGTGAAAGATCTTGGCAAATGGGAACCACACACACAGCATCTCCACAGCTGTATCCTTTTCTGGTCAGTGCAGTGACTCAGGACTTTTCATCTTTTCACTTTGTTTCTTCATTTACTTCCCATATGTGCCTTAGAGCTGAAGTCTAGGCAAGAGCTCCACCACTGTATATCACACTTGCAGATGCTACCACCAAGCACCTCATTTCCATTGGAGAATTTTTCATGAGGTATTTCCATATATCCTATGGATTTTGACTGAGGATGGCCCTAAATCCTGAGTGTAGCCTCTGGCCACAATCTCTGTTTCCTAAAGCCCCCACCCTTTGGGGGGCCCCGGGTTTGTGTCCAGCCCTTTCTCCATGGCTTTTGCTATGGGCTCGCCTTGTTGTTGTCGTTGTTAGGTGCCGTCGAGTCGGTATCCAACTCATAGCGACCCTCATAGGGTTTTCAATGGCTGACTGTTTCGGGATTGCCTTGGGAGTGGATTGCCAGGCCCTGCCCCCAATTTTGCGGTGCTGAGAATTGAACTCGGGAATTCATAGACTGCAGTGCAGCGCTCTACCAACTAAGCTAAATCCCAGCCCATGGGCTCACTTTAGTGCTTTTGCCCAGTCTGCCTTCATTTGTGGTCCAACAGCGCCATCTTGTGTCCATGCTGGGAACCAAGGTTTCCAAAAGGTGCACCTTGGCAGTCACAGACATTGACATTATGAGGAGGGCAAGAAATGAGCCCCATTTTGTACCACGGAAGACAAGTGAGGTTTGGAAAGCCTCAAAGGGACCCGTTGTCATGATTCCTTCTCTTTCAAACATGGGCTAGGATATGGAATATTCACACACACACACACACACAAACACACTCACACATATCCACACACATACACACACTCAAACTCACAAACACATACCACCCTGGGCCAAGGCCCAACATGTGCAGTACTTCCTGAATCATTTCAGGAGATGTGAGTAGATATTTTTATTCATGGTGGGTTCTGTACATATTCCCAGCTATTTTTAATGTTGTAGGATATTATCCTGGTAAGGTCTCCTCTTTGCACATACAAAACCTCTGTTATTTCTGGATAGCTCCTCCTGGGTTGGATTCCTATATCTTTTCCCCAGGGTGGAGAGTGCCCTTGGTCATATGGTATTCAGACATGTCTGGGAGAGCAAAGGTGTGCAGTGGATCTGTGTGTGTATAGGCTCCTGCTGTGCATCCCTGCCTGGCCTGAATTGAAACGTCCTTTGTCTTCCTTCCTGTTGATGGCAACAAACATGTGGTGTGGTAGTGAATGCTTTCAGATGAACCAGTGTTTTTTTTTTTTTTTTTTTTTTTTTTGCTTTTCTGAGGGCCTCCTCCTTCTCCTCCTCCTCCTCTTCCTCTTCTTGTTCTTGTTCTCCTCCTCCTTATTTCTTCTTTCTTCTTCCTTCTTCCTTGTTCCTTCTCCTTCTCCTCCTCCTCCTTCCCCTTCCTCTTCCCCTTCCCCTTTCTTCTTTTTCTTCCTCCTCCTCCTCCTCCCCTTCTCCTCCTCCTCCACCTCCTCCTCCTCCTCCTCTTCAGTTTGTTGGTATCTGGAGCTAGTCAGGGGTAGAAAAAAAGACAGCCAGCACTTGCCACTGAGCTGCAAATACCAGGAGCTGATTGACTTGGTGTTTGGAGGAAGCTTCTAACCAAATTGCACAAGATGACTGAACAAACTCAAGGTGAACCATGCTTTGAATTCTGCATCTATCATCACTTTCAATTTCTCTTCCTCTCTATGTCTCCCTCTGTCTCTATCTCTGTTGCTCTCTCTCATCTCCACTTAGTTCTATTTCCAGTAGATATTCTCAGTCATCAATTCTACCAATCAAACATCATTGTACTGGTGATTTAAGTAGTAAGAGAAGGATATAGACTTATTTTCCCCAGCACATGCCGGTGTTTTATTCCCTGGTACCCAGAGGCAAGGTTTGAGGCTCCAAGAAGTACCCACTCAGGCACCTTATCTGTCAAGCAGCTGTGCTCCTGAGGATGCTTGAGGAGAGGCACCTGGAGGGCGAGTTAGAGGACATGTTTGTCCTGTTTAACGCAGGGAGACTCTGAAACCAAACACTACCAAATTCCTCAAATAAAAGTCAGCAGGGCTATGGGATCATTCCAGTGCTGTAATAATTGACACTATATTTGAGGCTTTGGAATCCACTGCAAAGTACCCAAATACATGTTTTTGTTTGCTTGTTTGTTTGTTGTTTGTTTTCTTTTCAATTTTTTAGTGGTTGTTCTTTTACTTTTTTCCCCCTAGATGTTCTTCGTTGTCTTCAGGATACAGCGGGAGAACCTTGGAAATATAAAGAGGCTTTGCCTGTTCTACCTTTGTTTGTTTTTTCAGTTGCTGGCCGTGTGAAGCAGGAGAATCTCAGGGGAGTGTATGGGCCAGGGCGTGTGCCCAGTCTGGATGAACTTCTTGCCTAGCAAGCTACTACCCATATTCTATGGGGAGGCCGTCTCTGTGCTTTTCTCCCCTGTGAGGTTTCCTTGGTTTCCTCATCAGAGGTGTGGGTCTCCAGACATGAGACCAGAAAGAATGTAGTTATGTGTGTTCCAAGATAAGCCCCTCCACTGAAAAAATAGAGTAAATGCCGCTGGCAGACACTGTGGACACGCTTCTCCTGCTATTGCTCATGAGTTTCTGGTTGGCTTTTTCATTAGTGGGCCTCCAGGACCTTTCTCCCACACTTACCCTGCTTGGGATCGAACCCAATTCCTAGAGCAGGAAGAAGCTGTGATCGCCCCACTGAGCCAAAGTCCCACTCCACCCTCCAAGGCTTCAGAACTCCTTACCTCTCAGTTTAGCCTCCATTCCTCTTCAGGTGAAAGATCTTGGCAAATGGGAACCGCCCACAGGGCACCTCCACAGCTGTATCCTTTTTTTGGTCAGTGCAATGACGTGGGGCTTTTCATCTTTTCACTTTGTTTCTTCATTTACTTCCCATACATGCTGTTAGTGCTCAAGTCTAGCAAGAGCTCCACCACTGTATATCACACTTGCAGATGCTACACCAAGTGCCTCGTTCCCACTGGAGAATTTTTTGTGACGTATTTCCATATATTCTGTGAATTTTGACTGAGTGTGGTCCTAAATACTGCATGCAGCATCTGGCCACAATCTCTTTTTCCTAAAGCCCTCACCCTTTGGGGTGCCCTGGGTTTGTGTCCAGCCCTTTCTCCATGGCTTTTGCTATGTATTCACCCTAGCGCTCCCTTTTTTCCAGTCTGTCTTCATTTGTGGTCCAGCAGCGCCATCTTGTGTGTGCTGGGAACCAAGGTTTCCAACAGGTGCACCTTGGCAGTCACAGACCATGACAACAGAAGGAAGGTGAGACATGAGCCCAATTTTGTACCACAGAACACAAGTTAGGTTTGGAAAGCCTCAAAGGAACCTGTTGTCATGATTTCTTCTCTTTCAAACATGTGCAAGGACATAGAATATTCTCATAAACACACACACAAACCCACACTCAAACTCACAAACACAAATCACCTTAGGGGAAGGCACAAGATGTGCAGGACTTCCTGAATCATTTCAGGAGATGTGAGTGATGTTTCTATACAGGGTGGGTTGTGCACATTTCCCCCGCCTCTTTTAATGCTCTAGGATATTATCTTGGTGATGTCTCCTCTTTGAACATAGAAAGCCTCTGGTATTCCCTTGTAGGTTCTCCTAGGGTGGCCTCCATTACCTTTTACCCCAGGGTGGAGCATGCCCTTGGTCAAATGGTATTCAGAAAGGTCTGGGAGAGAAAGGGTGTGCAGTGGATCTGTACATATACAGGTTCTTGCTGTGGATCTGTGCCTGGTCTGAATTGAAATCTCCTTTGTCTGCCTTCCCACTGATGGCAGCAAACATGTGGTGTGATACTGCATGCCTGCAGATGAAATTTTGATCTATTTTTGCTTTTCAGGGTGCCTCCTCCTCTGCCTCCTCCTCCTCCTCCTCATTGTCTGCCTCATCCTCATCCTCTTCCACCTCCTCCCCTCCCCC
>VMDO01037647.1:0-14155 GCA_007922755.1 Pedetes capensis | reverse complement strand
ATTGGTTCCTCTTCATACGCAACCTCTTGGAATGGTTGGTCATCTACCAATTCTTTCTTGTATAATGACTCTGTGTATTCTTCCCATCTTCTTTTGATGTTTCCTACATCATTTAATATTTTCCCTGTAGAATCTTTCACTACTGCCACTCGACGCTTGAATTTTTTCTTCACTTCCTTAAGCTTGAGAAACACAGAGCTTGTTCTTCCCTTTAGGTTTTCTGCCTCCAGCTCCTTGCACATGTTATTATAATATTTGTTTTTGTCTTCTCGAGCTGCCTTCTGAAATCTTCTGTTTAGTTCCTTAACCTCATCATGTCTTCCTTTTGTTTTAGCTGCTCGACGTTCAAGGGCAAGGTCCAGTGTCTCTTTGGACATGTAATTTGGTCTTTTCTTTTTTTCTTGTCTTTTTAAGAACTTTTTGCTTCCTTCTTGAATGGTATCTTTTATGTCATGCCACAACTCTTCTGGTCTCCTGTCATTTGTGTCTAATGCATTAAACCTATTTTTGAGGTGGTCTCTGAACTCAGGTGGGATATCCTCAAGGTCATACCGTGGCTCTTCTATACTTGTTCTAATTTTCTTCAGCTTCAGTTTGAACTTGCATATGAGAAGTTGATGGTCTGATTCACAGTCAGCAGGTGCTGACTGTGTCTTGTTTTGACATTTTGTACAGAGCTTTTCCATCGTCTCTTTTCACATATGTAGTCAATTTGATTCCTGTATGTTCCGTCTGGTGAAGTCCATGTGTATAGTATCCATCTATGATGTTGAAAAAATGTATTTGCAATGAAAAGTCATTAGTCTGAAAAAATTCTATCATGTGATCTCCAGCTTCATTTCTGTCACCAAGACCATATTTTCCAACTACTGAGCCTTCTTGTTTGTTTCCAACCTTTGCATTCCAGTCACCAGTGCTTATCAGTATGTCTTGATTGCATGTTTGATCTATTTCAGATTGCAGAAGCTGATAGAAGTCTTCCCTTTCTCCATTTGTGGCCTTAGTGGTGGGTGCATAAATTTGAATAATAGTCATATTAACTGGCCTTCCTTGTAGGCGTATGGATATTATTCTATCGCTGACAACATTGTATTTCATGACAGATCTTCAAATGTCTTTTTTGATGATGAATGCAACCCCATTTCTCTTTAGTTTATCATTCCCAGCATAGTAGATCATATGATTGTCTGACTCAAAATGGCTTATGCCATTTTAGCTCACTTTATCTCACTGATGCCCAGAACGTCAATGTTTATGTGCTCCATTTCTCTTTTAACAATTTCTAATTTGCCTAGTCTCATACTATGTACATTCCATGTTCCAATTATTAATGGATGTTTACAGTTGTTTCTCTTCATTTTGAGTTGTGCCACATCAGCAAGTTGAGCACCCTGGGGTTTTACTCCATTTCCGTCATCACGGTACACTCTACTTGGTGGAGGCAACTCTTCCCCAGTAGTCTTTTGAGTGCCTTCCAACCTGGGGGCCTCATTTTCCGGCACTATATCTGACAGTGTGTCTTTCCCATCCATAGGGTTTTCAATGGGTAGTTGTTTCGGGAGTGGCTCGCCAGGTCCTACTCCCTAGTCTGTCTTAGTCTGGAAGTTCAGCTGAAAACCTGTCCACCATGGGTAACCTTGCTCATGTCCAAGGTTACAGTGGCAGAGCTCTCAGCCTCATCACAACACACAAGCCCCCACAGTACAGCAAACTGACAGACGTGTGGGGATACTAGTGGCTAGGAACTCCAAAATCATGGCACCAGCAGACTCGGTGTCTGGTGCAGTCCAGTTCCTTCAATGGTGTCTTCTTGTAGTATCCTTACATGCCAAAGAGGAGGAAGGGGAAATGAGCAAACAACTTCCCTCAAGTTCTTTTATAGAGAAAGTGATACCATTAATGATAGCAGAGCCATTATGACCTAATCACCTCCTAAAGGGCTCAAAGCTTAATACTATTGCATTGGAGATAAATATCAACATGAATATTGAGGGTATACAAACATTAAAATCTTAGCATAAGCCTGATTGAATAGATTTATTTTCTGAAAGATAGTTTGGCATCTTTAATAAGCTAATATACATGGTCACTTCCTAAGAAGGGCTATAGAAGGCAGTTTCCCCCCAATTTTATTTTCATCGAAGGAATGATTTTATGAAGAAGTATCTTAAAGGACTACAGTTCACATGAACAATACCTTATAAGGATGACCTGTTGTATAATGACATATCAATCATCTGTTTTGATGAAAAGTGAATAAAATATTTCCAGGCCTGGAGTTTTAGCTTTTCCTCTATGATTTGCTTTGGGTAAAATTTATTTAGTCCTTTTAATAAAAATCATATTAATAGTAATAGCATTAGTAATAAAACAAAACTTTATACAGTGATTATTACATTCTAGATCTTGTTCCAAATGCTTTACATATACAGGCTGATCTCATTTAATGACTGGGGTAAGTTCTGAGAAGTGCACTGTTAGGTGATTTCATCATTGTGTGCACACCACAGTGTACTTACATAAGGTAAGACAGCTACAATATCACCAAATGAAATAATTTTATGAGACAGCCTTCACATATGCAGTCCATCATTGGCTGACATGATGTTAGGTCACACATGACTCTAGCAGTTTTAGCTACTTCATAGATAAAATGAGTATGGGAATGTTTTGTTTGCATTGAAAAATAAGTCTCTACTTCAGAGATGGAAATCAGTGTAGTTTGAAATGCCCATTTCTCTGAACTTCACAGTACTGGTAAATGGTAGATTTTGGTTGGTCTAAAATACAACTCTCTTAGTCCTTTAAACTTCTGTCCTTTTCAGTTCCCAGTTTCTTATTGTTGAAGATCCACCCAATCTTTTCCACAACAATCTAAATATTTAAAATAGCATGGAGAGCTCACTTTGCTCAGCTATAGTTTCTTACCATTATGAGGGCTTCTAAAATTCCACACTATAATTTATAGGCTTCCTAACTTAATGATTTCAAAATAGGTCCTACAAATTCAAACAGAATTCAGCTGTTCAAATTTTCCTCTGCTGAAAATAGCCTCCAAAGAATTTAAGGCTGTGACCTCAGAAATGTTGCATTTTCCTATCTAAAATCGAAAGGGAAATGACAGAGCAGAGGCATTACAAATATTTGTTTCCTTCTAGTGCTTCTTTGAACTCTTGACTCCAGGTCTCTTGAGAAAGATGCACAATTCTGGAAATTAAACTTCCCATGTGCCTCTCAGTTTGTTGTGCTGTGATGGCTTGCGTGTTCCTGTGATGCTGAAAGCTATGCCACTGGTATTTCAGATACCAGCAGGGCCACTCATGGTGGACAGGTTAAAGTTGAGCTTCCAGAGTAAGATAGACTAGGGAGAAGGACCTGGAAGCTCACTCATGAGTCAATTAGCCATTGAAAACCTAATGAATAGCAGAAATGCACTATTAAATATTGTGCCAGAAAATGAGGCCTGCAATCTGGAAGGCCTTTAAGAAAAGACTGGGGAAGAGTTGCTTCCTCAAAGTAGAGTCAACTTTAATGAATGGAATGGAGTAAAGCCCCCTGGACTTCCTTTTGCTGTTGTGGCATGATTCAAAATGAGAATTACAGTGACTGCAACAATAGCTCAAACATCAAAAGATTGTGTGCGTGGCACAGCTTGGGTAGTGTTTCATTCTTCTGTACATAAGATCATTATGATTCAGACTGAACTTGACAGCATCTACCCACAACAACAGGACCAAATGACAGAACAAGATATTTTTACCTTTCTAGCTCTATTCTGTGAGAAATTGAGATAGAATTTTAATTTCTGGGCATATTATGGTCTTGGCCTTTCTGTAGAAATGTCAGCCAGGGTGCTAACGATGGCTAATTGTTCTAGAAAAGAAGAGAACACATAGATTTGAGCTGAAATTACAGCCTCCTTTCATTTGGAGAACAAAATCCTCTTTGGCTGCCAGTAGCTTTCACTTACTCTCAATGTAAACCAGGTTGAACCCAGTGACCTACAAGGTAAACTTCATGCATCACATTACTGAACCGGGAAGTCTGAGATCTCTTAGAGTGGTTTCCACCTCTCAGACTATGTATTACCAATGACAACTCTCATGTCTGAATCATTTTTTTCTTCAGCCTGTTGGCTTAGCATCATCTTTCAGTAATTTTTTCCTCATAAAGTGAGGTCTGTCTCCGCAAACCATGATGATCAATTACACACTCCAGATTACAGTGTATTGAATTAATTTAGAATTTATTATCTTCTTTCACTCTGTGTGTTGTAATAAATTACGTACCTGAAATATAAAGGTGGAGAGACAGGTTTCATGGACATGCTCAAAAGCCACTTGGTTTCAATATCAGCTAAAATTCAATAGGCACTATTGCTTTAAAATATGTGTACTCAAAGCAGTCACTGATATTACCAAAAATAATCACTTAAAATTTCAGCAAATCTACATTATATCCTCGGAAGGAATGTAGCATAAAGTTGAAGTTGCCACATATAACCCAACTTATATAAGAAAAAAAGCTTTTCCATGATTTCCATTGCTATACTCATGACTCATAGCATTGGTCCTGATAAATGTTTAGCACTTGACTCTGTAAGGGTTTAAAATGTCCTGATTTGTAGCATGTGCCCAATTTTGTGGTGAAAATAATCCTACAGTTCAATTCCAATCTACCAACCTGTTATTACTAAAGGCAGAATTGGGAAAAGATGTGCTGTAGCATCTCATTTTTATACTGTTCCTACCAAATGAATACAATACAATCCTAATCCAGAGTCTAGAAAATAGCAAAATATAGTAAAATAATTAAAACAATTAGTGTTCAGGAATAAAATAAGTATATAGTATTAATTGCAGTAATATTAATAATTAATGATTAATGTATTATTAGTATTACTTTTATTATTAATGTAGGCATCAATACTATTAGTATTATGAAAAAAATGAATCACAAAGATATGAAAGGATTTACCTTTGTTTTTAATGTTACATATTTAATTGTGAATTTATAAAATTAATTTTTTAAATGACTCAGAAATTTCTGAAAAGTTAACAATTGGCTCTTTAAAGTTGGTACAGGTTGGATCCCATACACTATTACCTTTAGAAATGAAATGGAAATCATGATAGTGACCTATAAAGGGCCTTGGACTAAGACAGGGCAACTGAGCAAATTAATAATGTTTAAGAGCAAAGGTCTGGAATCAGGGTGTCTGCATCCACAACTCAGCTTCTCTGGTAACCCTGGATAAATTACTTAACTTCTCTGAACTAATGTTTCCTTAAGATAAAAGGGGGATTCTTGGAGAATCTAGTTTACATGGATGCTGGGACTTTAAATAAGATAATGCTTGTATATTGCAATTGTGCACAATATGCAAGCAATATGTCTTGGCTGCTATTCCTATTACTGTACCAAAGTTCAGCTAGACCAGTAAACACTGTGTTATCATGGGCAGTTCATTTCTCTTGTCAAGTCTTAGGTTCTTCACATGTAAAGAGCTAAATACAAGATGATTTATGAAGATCCCCCTGGTTTCCAAATGTACACTGGATAAGAACTAAGGTTTTTTTATGTCAAATGTCCAAAACTCAGATCTTGGCTCTCTTTATACAAGCCATGTAGTTTTAGGCAGCTTATTTCATCTCTTTTTTCTTGGGTTTTTTCATTTGTAAATCAGAAAGTAACAGAAGAATTTATTGCATAGAATTTTTTTTATATTAAAACGAGGCAAAATATGACAAAGTTCTTTACCAAGTGCTTGGTAACAGATACTCAAAACTAACATTTTATTAGTACTATTAGTAATGGTATAGTATATAATATATAATAGTATTGGGGCTGGGATTTAGCTCAGTTGGTAGAGCGCTGCGCTGTAGTCTCTGAGGTCCCAAGTTCAATTCCCAGCACCGCAAAAATGGGAGACGGACCTGGCAATCCACGCCCAAGGCAATCTCGAAACAGTCTGCCATTGAAAACCCTATGAGGGTCACTATGAGTCAGATACCGACTAGATGGCACACAACAACAACAACAACAACAACAACAACAACAACAACAACATAATAGTATTATTAGAAATAATATTTTGATATAGTGTTAATATAATATATAGTGTCATTGTTTGTTATTAGGTGCTGTCAAGTCAAGTCCAACATATATAGCCTTCCCAGTATATAATTAGCCTGCAGCTGTAGCCCTGTGGCATTCAATCCCGTCAGATCTCAGAAGCTAAGCAGGGTCGGGCCTGGTTAGTACTTGGATGGGATACCGCCAGGGAACACCAGGTACTGTAGGCTTGGGAGAAGGACTCAGCAACCCTCTCCCAAAAATCAATCTGCCATTGAAAACCCTATGAACAGCAGAGAAGCACTGACAATAGTGTTTCACCTGTTGTATGTAGGGTCACTATGAGTCAGATACTGACTTGACGGCACCTAACAACAACAACAACAACAATAAGGCAAACAAATTGAGCTGGGATTTGGCTCAGTTGGTAGAGCACTGCGCTACAGTCTCTGAGGTCCCGAGTTCTATTCCCAGAACAGCAAAAACAGGAGAAGGACCTGGCAATCCACTCCCAAGGCAATCCTGAAACAGTCAGCCACTGAAAACCCTATGAGGGTCACTATGAGTCAGATACTGACTCGACGGCACTGAACAACAACAACAACAAGTATATAATTGCATTATAGATATTACTATATATTATATATTAATTGTATTGTGTTTATTACTGTTATTTATTATTTTACCATTACTAACAATAATAGTATTAATAATATAGTGGAACACAGATGACAAAACATTTATTCTTTCCCTATGATCCTGCTTCCTAAGCTTTTGTAAGAAGTAAAGAGTATGATTTTTTTCCTTTTTTTTTTTCTTTCTTTTTTTTCCAACCACCTATCAATGGACTCATGTCATATTTGGGGGGGCTGGGGTTTAGCTTGTTCTGAATGCTCTGAGGCCCTGTATCTGATTCCTAGCACCACAAAAAATGGGAGAAGGACCTGGGTGACCAACTCCCAAAACAATCCCAAATCAATCAGCCATCAAAAACCCTATGAATAGCAGAGAAGCACATAGTGCCAGGCATGGCACAGTATCAGAGAGTATTTCATTCTGTTGTACTTGGGGGATGCTATGAGCTGGACCTGAATCCACAGCACCTAACGACAATTATATTCCTTGATAAAAAGCTAGGCTCTAGGGCTCTAACAGTGAGCAAGGTAGACCCTAGGTCTTAGTGTTTACAGTAAGTTAGAAGGCACAGAGAAGTAGTGAACCGTTTACCTAAGAGCGTGATCATTGCTCCCTTTGGTAGAAATAAGTTCAGTGGGCTCTGGAAGTACTCCAGCAGGGATGCTTAACCTGGAGCAGAGAGAAATGGTGATATTTATGATCATTTGAGATGCTGAGTCGATGGGATTTGCATTTGGAGAAGCAAAAGAATCAAGCTTCCCTCATAAGATTCAGAGGAGGGAAGAAGGAAAGAGATAATATGTTTGCTTAATAATTAATAAGCAATTCACTTTGACTATTTCTTTCATATGGTATGGACTATACTAAGGAACTTGGATTTAACCTTAGAGATTATAGCTATGAGATTGTGTCCCAAAAAATGACATGGCTGTATTATCATTTTAGTTCAATATAAAGAGTGAATTAGAGAAACATAAGATTGAATATATCTACAGACTGAGTATTTCTCCAGCCAAACTACCTTGGCATCCTATCCCATCTGATCTCAGAAGCTAAGCAAAGTTGGGCCAGGTTAGTCCTTGGATGGGAGACCACCTGGGAATACTGCGTGCTGTAGGCTTGGGAGAAGCCTGGCATCCCACTCTAGGATAATCAGCCAATGAAAATCCTATGAACAGCCTATGAGTCAGACCAGACTTGGAGGCACCTAGAAACAACAATAGGATTGAATATAGAAAGTACCACTAGAATTCTTTGGTAACAATCTGAGATGGTTTTGTCATAAACAATAGAGGTTTTAGGACTCATGAATAGATCATGAAAGTATTTAGAAAGCAACTTCATGAGGATTTGATAATTGATTGTAGGTATTGGCATAGGAGCAAAAGGGAATCATGAAAACTGAGGCTTATGGCATAATCAAGTGATAGAGTAATGAATGGAATTTGCTGAAATTCAGAGCACAAATGAAGAGACAGTGTATAGGGAAATGTCATGGTTTGAATTTAAATCATCCGCCAAGGATCATGTGTTTGAATGTTTGGTCCCTAGATGGTGCCACTGTTTGTGGAGGTTATGGAATTTTGGAAGGTGGGTTCTAGCTTTGTAATAACTGGTCCTCAGGGAAGGATATTTGGAGGTTTTACCCCAGATCTTCAGTTCTGGTCAAGCTCTTCTCCTAATCAGTCATGATGTGGGGTCATAGGCCATCTGCCTCACCAGCTGCCCTGCCATGCCTGCCCAGCTGCTATGACTTCCTCCATCTATGGAAGGATGGAAATACTCTGAGTCCACAGTAAATTATTCCTCCCATAAGTTTGTTTCAGTCAGTTTCTGTGCCATAGTGATGAACAAGCTGCCTCACACAGGACAAGAATGTGAGTTTACTTTGGGGTATGCTGAGTGTGAGGTTCTTATCAGATACCCAAATGGAGTTATCTAATATCCAGCTGAATATAAAGGTCTGATGCTCAGGAAAGGTGCCTGGAGTAAAACCAAATGTTTAGAAACAAACAGGATTGCGACCAAATGAATATATTAAATCACCTAGAGAGAGAATGTCCAAATTGAGACAAGGACCCCAGACAGATTCCTTCCTGAGTGATTCCAACAAGCTCATTTCAAGAAGACAGTTGTTAATTTCTAATAGGCTATATATGCCTTTGTCCATATCAAGTTTAGTGGTTCATATAGCAAGAAGAGAAGGCCAATGGCAGGATGTTGAGAATCAAGGAGGCCAATAAGATGTAGAGTCTTCATGGGTTGATTTATACAGATGTTTTGGGCAGACTTTATCACAATAAACTAACTTTTCCAAGTTGTTTCTGGAAACTGAGGAAAAGCAGGCTGAGTTTACTTTACAGTGTTGGTATCCTACCCAAGGTGTAACATTACCTCCATGGAGTTCTGGCTGAACAGGAAGTACAGAAAAAATAATATCGTAGGCTGCAATCCTTAGTTACGATAAATGGAGAAATAAGATTTACATCTCTTTCAAACCATCTGAGATTGCAGATTTAGCAGCAAAAAAATATAACTCTCCACTTTTCAATTATAGTTGATAGTTTATTTTTATTTTAATTCTTTGGGTATCTTCTGATAATATAATCTAGTAAGGGCAATAGGTTACTTAAGAATTTCACTGTACTTCTCAATGTCAACATTTGCTAAATTTCACAGTGCATAAAGTCTGTTTCTGGACCTCTAGATTACTTTCCTGAGAAAGAAAAATAAATGACTGTATTTCTTACTGAAGATGAGATAGTGGTTTTCTTTAACTAAAAACACTTAATTCTGAACTACAAGGAACAATGTGAAGTTTACTCTAACAGAATAAATATATTCAGTCATTGGAGATTGACACAGATTAGTAAACAAAACAAAACACACAAATAAATTCCCACCCATAAATCTTAAGTAACACTGCTTTTCAAAGAAGGACGAACATTCAGTGGTTGTTTGTTCTTTCTCTTTGAATAATAAATATTAATACAGCATGGCTGAAGCAAATTATGGTATTTAATTTTCCGAAGATGGCGTGGGAATGCATACTTAGCTGGAGAGTACTGCCAGCTGTCTCAGAATAGAAATATCTCAAAAGTTTCCATATGAATTTTAGGATCATTTTTCTATTTCTGTAAAGCCTGTCATTGGAATTTTAATGGGGATTGCATTAAATCTATAGATTGCTTTTGGTAGGATAGCCATTTTTACTATATTGATTTTCCCAATCCATGAGCAATGGAGGTCCTTCCACCTTTTAGTATCCTCTGCAATTTCTTTATTTAATGTTTTTAAATGTTCCTTGTAAAGACCTGCAGGATCTTTTGTTAGATTGATTCCAAGGTACTTAATTTTCTGGTGGGCTGTTGTGAAAGGGATTTGTAGCTGTAATTTCCTTCTCTTCCTGGGCACAGTTGGTGTAAAGGAAGGCTACTGATTTTTGAGTGTTTATTTTGTATCTTGCCACTTTAATGAAGGAGTTAATTAGCTCTAAAAGTTTTCTAGAGGTGGTTTTGGGTTCCTTTAGATAAAGTATCATGACATCTGCAAATAAGGATAATTTGACCTCTTCTTTGCCTATCTGTATCCCTTTGATTTCTTTCTCTAGTCTGATTGCCCTGACTACAACTTCAATCACAATGTTAAATAAGATAGGACTGAGTGGACATCCTTTTCTTGTTCCAGATCTTAGAGGGAATTGTTTCAATTTTTCTCCATTTAATATGAGGTTGGCTGTAGGTCTGTCATAGGTGACCTTTATAATGTTAAGGTATTTTCCTGTTATGTCTATCTTCTTCAGAGTTTTTATCATGAAAGGGTGTTGCACTTCATTGAAGACCTTTTCAGCAGCAATTGAGATGATCATGCGATTTTTGTTTGGAAGCCTCTTGATAAGTTGAATTACATTAATCGATTTTTGTATGTTGAACTAGCCTTGTATTAACAAATCCCACTTGGTCATGGTGAGCAATCTTTTTAATATGTTGCTGAATTTGGATTTTGATAAGAATTTTTGCATCTATATTCATAAGGGAAATTGGTCTATAATTCTCTATCTTAGGTGTATCCTTTCCTAGTTTAGGTATCAAGGTGATGGTAGCTTTGTAGAATGGGTTTGGGAGTGCTCCCTCCTTTCCTACTTTTTGAAATAATTTGAGGAAGACAGGTATTAATTCTTCTTTGAAAGTTTGGGAGAATTCTGCTATGAACCTATCAGGTCCTGGCTCTGTTGGGAGACTTTTTATTACCTTTTGTATTTCAGCGTATGTAATTGGTTTGTTTAGGTCACTTATGTCCTCCAGGATTATTGCCAAAATACTCCTAAGTTATAAAGCTAGTGCAGGTGGGATCACAATTCCTGACTTTAATCTATACCACAGGGCTGTAGTAGGAAAAACAGCTTGTTCCTCACACAAAAATAGTCCTGGAGACAAGTGGAACAGAATAGAGGACCTAGAGATAAATCAATGCATCTATAGCCACCTGATTTTTGACAAAGGAGGAAAGCAGGTAAATTGGAGAAAGGATAAATAAATATTTCAATAAATAGTGCTGGGAAACTTAGATATCTGCTTGTAGAAAAATGAAAACAGACCCACACCTCTCAATTGATATGCATGAGAGATAAGTTGAAATGGATAGAAGACCTCAACATAAAACCAACACCTTTAAAATTTCTAGAAGAAAAGATAGGCAATATACTCCAAGATATAGGCATAGGAAATAGGACTCCAGTTGTTCAAGAAATCACAACAAGTATAGATAAATAGGATTACATGAAATTAAAAAGCTTCTGTACAGCAAAGGAAATAATCAACAGAGTCAAGGAAGTCCCCACTGAATGGGAAAAAAAAATTTCACATCCTATACATTGGACAGAGGACTAATTTCCAGAATTTATAAAGAACTCAAGAAAGCATTTCCCAGGAAAAAAAATAACCCAATGCACAAGTGGGCAAAGGAACTGAACAGACAGTTCTCAAATAAAAAACTTGTAAGGCCATGAAACACATGAAAAAATGCTCAATATCCCTAGCCATTAGGGAAATGCAAATCAAAACAACTCTGAGATTCTACCTTACCCCAGTAAGAATGGCCAAGATCAATAAAACAAATATCAAGAAACACTGCTGTTGTGGCGAAGAAAAGGGAACACTCTTACACTGCTGGTGGAGTTGTAAATTGGTTCAACCACTCTGGAAATTAATGTGGAGTTACCTCAAAAAACTAAAAATTGATCTACCATATTACCCAGTTATATCACTATTGGGAATATACCCAAAGGGAGATGAGTCATCATACCACAGAGATATCTGCATCTCTATGTTCAATGCAGCACTTCTCGCAATAGCAAGGATATGGAATCAAGCAAAGTGTCCATCAACAGAAGAATGGATAAAAAAATTATGGTTCATATACACAATGGAATACTACTCAGCAATCAAAAAATGAAATAATATCATTTGCAGCAAAATGGATGGAATTGGAGAAAATTATCTTAAGTGAATGAGCAAGCCCAAAAAGAGAAATACCATATGTTCTCACTCATATGTGGGAGCTGGATCAAACTTTAAAGAAGGAAAAAATCCTATACATAAATTAAAACATAATAAAAAGCTCATGTAAACTTAGTGTAGAAGGGAAAATTTAAGGAGAGGAAAGAAGGAGGGAGGGATCTAGCAAAAGGAAGTGATGATGGGAGAAGATAGGTGGGGAATGGGGCCAACAATGAGGGAGGAAGGGGAGAGGTCAACCTCAATGTAAATAGCTTAACTTTATTAGTATGGGAAATAATAATAGTAGTAATAATAATAATACCAATAATACCAAAGGATGGCAGTGATGCAAATGGATTAGGTTACTCATGTAATACTGCTGGGAGTGTAAAAAGATAGATTGCTATAGAAAAAAGTTTGGGTTTAAAATCAGGATGCATGTATACAGATAAGTATTCCCACAAAAAGACGTACAAGTAGAAAGGAGATCATCGGTGGGGTGGAGGATGGGGGAGGAAGGTGTTGAGAGGGTAAGGGGGAAGTTATGTGAGCAATGTACAATGAAATGCATATATGGAAATGTCACAATGAAATACATGTCAGTATGAAACCCATTAAGTTGTACATTTAAAATTTCCAATAAAAACAAAAGAAATATCTCAAAAGTAATTTAAAAATGTTGCTTCTACTTGGGAAGATTTTGGAGGCACAATCACTTTATGACTACTTTAGAAATTTCATAGATATGGGAATCATTCTAAAATTTACTGTAAGACTTCAAAGAGGATAATTTGCCTCCCTTAGTGAATCTACAGTCTGCCAGTCTTTGAAATATTGGGTGAGCTAAAAAGGCAGATAGACTCTTTACTTTCTTGATACAATAGTTTTATAGCAGAATCTCAAAGTGCTTTACATATAATAACTTGTGTTTCAATCTCTTTAAAATTCCAGATGAGGTTTAGGGAGATGTCTACTCTGCATATAGTAACATGGAGTTTCTAGAAATGAATGTTTCTGGATGAAATAAGTAAGACCTCACATGGCTCCAGTAAGTTTGCAGATGAGCCAAGAATAGTAAACAATGCTGTTTTAACAATCAGACATTAAAAAATTCATAGACAATAAATAATTGCAATAGCAGACCAAAATGTGCTCTAGAAGAAAAAGTTCTGGAATAAAACCTGCCTATTGGGAACATGAAAAGATTACCTTGGTGTTCTTGGTTTTATCACTTCCACATCCATGGTGAATTGGTTTCTAATATTCCTTCTAGATCTGATAATCTAAATCTTTGAGAACTTTACCCAGGAAAAGGTTCCCTGCCTAGAAATGAGGATGGTTTAAAATATTTGTGGAAACAGCATGGCAGAGAAGCATATGTGTCACTTAATTCTTTTTGTTAGTAATGTTTACTGCTCTCAAAACTAATACTTAGTCCTTTTAAATTGTTATTTCCCTAGCTCTTTTTCAACAAATACCACAATTTGGGGCTAGGGGTGCAGCTCAGTGTTAGAGCCCTGGGTTTAAACATCTGATACTGAAAAAAAAAATAACCTTTCAGCTGCATGTTGTGACACACACCTGTAATCTCACAAATTTGGGATGGGGAGGCAGCCTGTGTAATTTAGCAACACCATGTCTCAATTTTAAAAATAAAGAAGGGGCTAGAGATGCAGCTCAGTGGTAGAGAGCTTGCAAAGTATGTGTGAGGCCCTGGGTTCAGCCCCAAGTACAGCAGAAAAAAAATGTTATCTATATATATTCTAGGTCATATATATATTCTAGGTCATGTGTGTGTATGTGTGTGTGTATACACACACACATATATATATTCTAGGTCATATATATTCTAGAACATATATAAATATATATATACATATATATGTGTATATATATATATAGTTTTTTGTGTTTTTTTTTTTTTTTTTGTGTGTGTGTGTGTGTGT
>VMDO01037646.1:0-14155 GCA_007922755.1 Pedetes capensis | reverse complement strand
CTTTGTGAATTAGATGAGTTTCTTGAATACTACATATTGAAGGTTTATGTGTTCTCATCCAATTAGCCAGTCTCTGTCTCTTAATTAGTGAGTTAAGACCATTTACAATAATAGTGATTATTGAGTAGTATCTATTGCTATGCATCCAATCATTACATGTTACTGGTTTATTTATCATGGTTGCTTCATTCCTTCCTTGGATTGCACTCATCTCAGTTAACCAAGTCTTTTGTTTCCTATATAGGGTTGTCTTATCTCTCCTGGATGTGGTAATTGATTTACTATCCTCTCTAGGGCTGGTTTGGTGGTTGCAAATCATTTGAATGTATCACTATCATTAAATGTCCTATACTCCTCATCTATTTTCAGAGATAATTTCGCTGGATATAGTAATCTTGGTTGGAGATTGTTCTTTTTTAGGATGTGAATTACCTGTGTCCAAGCCTTTCTAGGTTTCAATGTTGATACAGAGAAATCTTCAGTAATTTTAATAGATTTTCCTTTAAAAATAATATGGGGTTTCTGCCTTGCTGCTCTCAGGATAGCCTCCTTGGTTTCTAATGAAATCATTCGAACTACCATACGTATTGGGGATGACCTATTTTGATCTACTCTGGATGGAGTCCAGAATGCTTCAGTTGTGTATGTATCCATATCCTGGATTATCTTTGGGAAGTTTTCCTTGAGGATATCATATGCTAGATTTTCTAGACCTCTGGTGGATCTTTCCTCTCCTTCAGGGACACTGCAAATTCTTAAGTTTCATGTTTTTTCATTCTGAGGTTTCCTAGAAATCTTTTTTTAATTCCTTCAACATCATTTCCATTTCTGACCATATGTATTTAATTTCTTGGATGGTATCTTCAAAATTGGAGATCCTTAGTTCAGATTCATCTAGTGTCGATGAAAAGGATTTTTTTTTTTTTTTTTGCAGAATTCAACTCATTTAGTTTAGTTGGCACATCAATGATCATTGCTTGATTTTTCCTAATCATTTCTAGCTGGGAGTACAGAATGGACTCCAGGTGAGATACCTTCTTTTCAAGGATTTCAAGGGTGCTGGTGGTATTTATTTTGATTTCTCTTAGCACATTTATAACCATAACTCTGAATCCAATTCAGAGATCATTAGGATTTGAAATCCATTGGAGGAATTTGTTGGGGGGCTTTGGTCTGTGGGGTCTTCAGATCCAGCCTACACCTCTGTACTTCTTGTAGGTTTACTTTGTTTGCCCATAATATGGTCCAGGAAATAGATTTCATCTCTCCTAATTGTGCAGAACTTCTCCCTCTGGTATTTCTTTGAGTTTGTGTGGTGATGAATCTCTGGCGTTTTATTTTCTCTCCTCAGTCCCATATTTTACAGCTTCAGAACCCTAAACAAGGATCCTTTGCAGACTCTAAATGTAGTTCTGTCCCATTCAGATTCCCCCTGATCCCTGAGATAGCAGACACTAGGTTGACTACTGAGTGCAACTTGATTCCTCAGTTGTCTAGTCTGTGGGGCTCTTACTGTAGTTCACCAGTCCTACTGAACTCTTAATGGGCTTAGTTTTTAGTCAGATCTCATAGGCTCAGTGGACCATCAGCTCATGGCACTCTTATCTTCATCCTGAACTCTCCACTCCTCAGTTTCCCATTCTCCGGTTCACTATTCCAAAGGGGCTGGGGGCTAGGGAGGCAATAAATTCTGTTTCTCTTCTGGGGGTGAGAAGGGGGAGGATATTGTGACAGAAGAGGGAAAAAGAGGAGATAGAGAACAGAGACTAATAGAAATTAAAGTAAAAATTAAAATTAAGGTTGAAATTTAAGGATAAAATAATTAATTAAAGCTAAAGCACATATGCAGCATTAGAAAAATAGGAGAATAGAAAAAATGAAAAGAATAAAAGAAGAAAGAAGGAAAAAACACATGCATACACACTCGCACCCCAAAAAATAAAAGAAAAAATAATAATAAAGAAAAATAAAAAATAAAAAATAATACACACACACACACACACACACACACACCACTTATATGCTCTCACAAGTGGACTCTGAACTATGAAGACAGTAAGGATGAAGTGAACACTGCAGAAAACAGGCTGGCAGTGTTTTTCGCACAATCGGCAGCAGCTGTTAAATCTTCTGAAAAGGGGCTCTCTTCCCTCAAGCAGCTGACTTTGCTGGAAGACGGGGGCTCTTGGCTGCCAGGTTTTTTATTGTTGTTAGAGGCAGGCTGCATTAGGGGGCGGGGTTTCTGCTCAGCTTCCCTCTGCTGACTGGATATGGTGGGTAGAACTGCAATGCCCCGGTTTAAGCAGGACACTGAATGCCCATAGAGTCTGTCCCGCAAAATAATCTGTCTCTGTTGTAATGTTAGAGAGGCAGTGGAACCTGTGGGGGCTTTCCTGGAGTTCTCCTTGACCCACGTATTTCAGGTGCCAATTCCCCAAATCGGAGATCTCCACCCCAAAGCCTATGGCATGGAGGGACTATGGCTGCTTTAGTGGGTCTTTATTGCAGGGCTTTCCGTCCACTTGTGGGTCCACTTGGGAGATCCAAATCCTGTTGTGGTGTCCCAACTCCCCACCTGTAGCAGGCGGGATGATATCCAACCACCCCTCAGTTTAATCTGCAGCAAATCTGGCCATTTGCGGCAGTTGCACTCGAAACTGCCCTGGGACAAAGTGCACAGATGTGCCCTGTTTGCAGTATGGCGACTGCACTCTGCCCGCATGGGACTCGGTCACTTCCACAGACCTCAGCCCATTCCAAGGTACAGTGGGACAACATTGTATCAACTCCGGTGAATCTGGGGTCCAGGTGCACATGTGCCCATGCGTCTGCGAAAGTCACACCTGCACAACTGCCCTGCCACAACAGGAGGGAGGGAGCCACTCCAGGACTCTGGGCACGCTCTGCTGGCGCATGTTCCCAGGCCCCTATGCGTTCACTCCCTGTACCCACTTGGGGATGGATGGGATGATAACCTCTCATGTATCTGATGCCTACACTCCTGCGTGAGGATCCTGCATCAGCCCAGCAACTCAGGTTGCAGAGCAAGCACTGGTAGGGATGGCAATTCTGTGTGCCACCTCAAACTGACTCACCTGGAGCTTGTAGTCTGTGTCCGTGGGCAGGGTGCTGATGAAATGCCAAGGCTGCACTCTGTGTTGGGTCTGGGCCACCGTGGGTGTGTGAGCGATGTCCCCTCCGAGTCTCCAGGATCCTATCTGCCCTCTGTGAAATGGCGACCTAGTTGTTGTCCTCTGTGTAGGTCCCCTGGAGCCAGATCCATGATTTCGATGTTTGTCTGGTTCCCTCCACTGTCTCCCAATCTAATCTATCACTGTTTCTATGTAGTCAATGTGAGCTCCAAACCATTAATTAAGGCTTCCCTCTACTCCGGGACAGAAGGTGCGTGCTATCTGTCCGCCATCTTCTCTCCTCCCCATCAGAACTAATGTCTTTCTAAGGCTAACAGACTTAGCAAGAGAAGACAATGGTGCTTGTGAGATTTAATGCTGGCATGGCTTATTTTTTAGGATAAACATGGGCAGAATAGATATCACCATTGTAGCAAGATTGGAGGGGACCTAAAAGATGAGTCTGGTTTAAGACCTGACTTGCTCCTTTGGGTTCCCAAATGTATCTTCATTAAGACCTACTTTGCTGCCACTCTATTGAGAATTGCACTTTGCACCAACCTCCCCAACACTCCAACAGCACACCTTCTATTACGTTTTAAATTTAATTTTTAAATTGAGAAAAATTGCATGTGTTTTTTGTGTATGATGTGTCCTTTTAAAATATGCATGCATTATTTAATAGTTATATGAAATTAATTAACATATGCATTACCTCCCAAGCTTGCCAATTTTTGTGTTGAAAACATAACATCAACTCTCAGCCATTTTTAAGAATAAAATTCATCATTATTAACTATAGTCATTATGTTATATAGTAGATCCCTTGAGCTTACTCCTCTTATCAACTGAAATTTTAGATATTTTTTGGCCAACATTTCACTACTCCCTAGTAACTACCATACTACTTTCTATTTGTTTAAATTCCACATATAAGTGAGAAGATACAGCAGTTGTCCTTCTATGTGTGACTTATTTTAATTAGCATAATATCTTCTAATTCCATCCATTTTGTCACGAATGACAGGAGTTCCTTCTTCTTTAACCCTTTGATTAATATCAGGAGTATTTTTTAAAAAGTGAATGTGTATGAATTTGACAGAAAAACAAGAAAGTGGTGGAAAATGACACTTTACAAACTGATAATATGCATTGAAATTATTTTGCTAACCATATTCTTGTTATGTTCATTGTAATGAAAATTTCTGGAGATAAAATACTTATTGTCATATATTTTAATTTGAAGTTGGGAGCCAAAGGGTTTAAGTTGAATAGTATTCCATTGCATATTTCTTCATTTATCAGTTGATGGGCACTTAGGGTACTTTCACTTATTGGCTATTGTGAATAGTGCTCTTAGAAACTTGGGAGTGGAGATGTAAACTGAAATAATTTCCTTTGGATTTTCACCCAGTAATGGGATTGCTGGATCCTATGGTAGTACTAGTTTTAATTTTTTGAGGAATCACCATATTGTTTTCCATAATGGCTGTACTACATTACATATCCACCAACATTGTGCAAGAGTTCCCTCTTCTCCACACCCTTGCCAGCATATATTTTCTTTTGTATTTTCGATAATAGCCATCCTAACAGATACTACTATTTCCACTTTTTAAACACATATTTCCTACTGAAATCCTTTATTTTATTTATTTATTTATTCGTTCATTCATTATTTATCATTTATTACCTGTCTCCCTCTTCTAGACTCTAAGCTTTATGCAGCAGGTATTTCTATTTTTCTCAGTGAATCCCAAGTACCGAAAACAATGCTGCATACAGATTAATTGCTCAATAAATATGTTCTAAATGAATTAATGATTTGAACAATCACTGAGATATATCTGGTGTGATAGGTTGACACTATACCATGTTCTATTGTGAATAACTAGTTAAGTCAGTAATCATCAGCTAAGTCATTAAATTGGAAATTAAAATAATATGGATAATTAATTTAATTATGTTATTATTGGATGTCACTTTCATTAATTTCTTTATTTCAAAATGGTTATTTGGGGCTTACAAGCTACACTTTACTGTCACTCATACAGATATCCATTCATGCATAACCACGTATGTATTATTTATAAATACTTAAACAAGGGCACACATGCAGGAAACCAAGAGGAGAAAGGAGGCAGAGTATAGTAGAAGGAAAGTGAGAATAAAATGGAGACAATAATGGGCTGTTTTGTGATCTGGTGGAATAGTAAGTGGCTCATGGAGAACTGAAGAGAGAGTATGAAACTGTTCAAGAAAGGAAATGAGAGGTGATTTCAGAGTACAAGAAGGAAATATCTCACCCAGGGCCTCTCATGCACCTTGACTTTGATCAGATAGGAGAGTCAGCCTCACTTCACGTAAACTTCATTTCTGTTATTCCTGTTCCGGGAATCCTCATCTATTAAAACCTGAGATTTTCATACTACTCTCCTCCTCCCAAGATACTATATCTCCCTGGCTTTATTTAACTTCTAGAGTGTATTTCCTGAAGCTAAAAGAGAAAACAAGGTATTTGATTACTTTACTTAAAATAGAGATAAAGTATGAGACTTGTGCTCTCCTGTGACTGTAAGCAATTGCATTCTCAGGAAATGAGCTCACACATGTACCATAGAGCTGCCCCATTTCCTTCTCAAGTGCATTCCATGTTCATTTCTGATATCTGAGTTATTTTTAAGTAGAATTGCCTGAAATGAGAACAAAGAAAGTGCTTACTCCACTTGGACTATAAGAGGCATTTAGAAATTTCTATATCTCCCACTCTCTCCCTTTCAAAAAATTGTGTAACACTTACAGTATGTTCATTGAAACTGTTTGAACAATTGGAGGGAAGTTTCAGCATTCCAAACACTAAACCTTCCCAAAGGCATTTGTTTTAATGCTTAGGACATATCTAACACTTTCTTCCTCTATCATTTTCTTTTCTTAGTATTTATGATATTAAGCCTCCAAAGTGGCTTATACTTAAAAAATATTAATGGCTTTATTAAGCCATGTACATGGCTTTAAAAATTTGTATTCATTTTATGTGAGTTTCATAAGAAATCATTGGATTAGCTACAACAGGAATTATTTGCCCCTTGTTTCTAGATAAGGAAAACAATAGTGCATTTCAAAACATATAACCAAAAATTATCCTTTTGATAATAGAACTCAGAATTTCCTCCTCCTTGCTACCTTTTAATGTTGGATATTAATCTTTACTTCCACTTGGAACATCCACTTGGAGCAACAACCACTGTCAAACCAAGAGCTACATTCTCAAGGAGCTAACATAAGACAGTTTCTCTCCCTTCAAGGAAAATATTGTCAAGTAAAGAAAAGAGACAAGTAAATATGTATTGCTGTATCGTAAGATAAGGGTTGTATTAACACAGTGGTCTCTAAACTTTATGAATAATCTATACCTTTGTTTCCTCCTTTTGAAAAAATCTTCTCTGTAGCTGCATGCTAATTTATAAGTTACATATATGCAGTGTCATACAGAGTTAACATCTTAAGACATAAAACATTAGGATGAAATTTATTGTTACTGTATAAGGTAAAAATTGATATTGCAAATTTTTCTCATTAATATTTAAAATTGTAGGACAAAATTTCAGCAAGAATGACTAGATCATCATGGTTTGGGGATTTGTTTTGTATGCATCCTAATAATGTAGTTGACCAAGAATGCTGTCAATTTGCTGTTCACTTGTGCTCACATTATTAGTAATACCGTTACTTGTAATGCTGTGAATATTCTTTGCAGGACCTTTATGGAATCATTTTATGAGGGTTAGTTTATTGCAAACTAGATAATATAATTGGGAAATCTAACTGGAAACATGTAGATTGCAATATCTTGCAATATGGTGAAAGTAAACTAATAAATGTGTCCCTACCCATTCTGCTGAACTTTTGCCCCATGACACTCCATATTATATGATATCCAATGGAAACCTATGCCATCAAGCTGACCCCATAATGGTCTTATATGTATACGTGCATAGCTATTATGTATATGTACTTATGTATAATATTATCATGTGTTGTTATGTATAATAAAATGAATTATTTTTATAAAAATAATATGAATAGACATTTTTATAGTTCTACTTAGAACTTTAATCCCCATCTAAAATAGCCCCTGGAATGAATATGTTTAGTTTTGGATACCACTGCATTACTCTACTCTATGGTCAGAAAATGAATTTCTGAATTTTGAAAATTTTTCTCCCAAAAGTAAGAACTGCTCTGGGAATATAGCTCAGTGGTAGAGCAAATACTTAGCATATATAAGGTCTTGGGTTCCATCTGCAGCACCAAAAACATAATAACAAACAACAAAAATCTGACATGTGTTTCCATTGCTTTATGACCTTTAACTATAAAATCGTGTAGCCATGATAGCTCATATTCAGTCTCCAAGCCTTCCGGGTGATCTTTACTACATTTACTGCATAATTTTAAAATCACTTAGAGAAAGTGTAAGAGAAGGTCATAAGTGGACAGCCAGGCTAATGAAATTTCTGAGTTGACCAGTTTCTGAGTTGACTAATATTACATAGCTTTTGTGTAACTTTATTAAGGGGTTTGCTGAGTTTAGAGTGATTAAACTTTGCTCAAGTTTACTATCTAAACAACAAACATTATACATTAAACCAAATATATCTTTGAGAAGGCATTTTGTAATTAGAAAGTTTTAAAGTCATGCAGGCTTGAATTTGAATCCTGACCCAGCTATTTAGAAACTGTGGCCTTGGGAAGGTAGTTTAACTCTCTGAGCCTCTGTTTCCCATATGTGTTAAGTGGAAAGAATATCATCTACCACATGAGAATTTGTTTTGCCAGCAACACATAGCAATCTAGGTGTTTGATACCTTAATATCAATTATCATTTAAAATGAATGAAATTTAGTGTGAATGAACAAATTCTGTGCTTTAGCTTTCTATCATAATTATACATTTTAGGAGATCTTCCATGAATGATCTTATTAATTAAATTATTGTTTGAGCACCTGTTCTTTGCTGAGCTTTGCACCACATATTGTGGGGGATACAGTGCTCTCAAGAAAAGTAGTAGGGTCAATTGTCACAACTAATAAACTCCAACAAATGATTATTTAAATGAAACAGAGGGTCAATTCTTGTTCATGTGGCAGTCAAGGTGACTGTTCAAGTCACCAACCAGCCACTATTGCTTTGTTTGTCACCATTCCATTCTGTGGGGAGGCAAATGAGGAAATGTATTGTGGAAGCTCTATGGGAAAATCCATGACATATGTAACTTCCTCTGCCCCACCATTGGAGAGAACTGAGTCAAATGGCCTAACCTAACTGCAAATGTGACTGGGAAATGTAGTCTAGCAGTGTGTCAAGGAAAAGGGAGAGAACAGAAACTGGTAGACAGTTATCAGTCTACAGTTGATTTTCAGAAAAGAAACAGGAGAGAGACAACAATGTCTGTGTGCATAGAAACCTAGTTTATTTAAGTGCTTGAGGGAAAACTTTGTACTCCTGCTCTTGGAGGAAAGTCTAACACAAATCACTGTTTTTACAAATCTTCCAACTTATTACAGTCCCATCTGTACCTTTTTTCATTCAAATTGTTCTTTTCCCGTTGGGGGTAACTCCGGCCCAGTGGGGTAATGGAGCTTGCCTCAACATGGGTACTCAGGGACCCTTGGAAATAGGCAAGAGCCAGTGTCACCAAAGAAGGACTTTGGGAGCCTTCTTGCAAACAGGAACAGAATTTATTAAGCTGTACCTACCAAGGTGACCAAAAGGGGGTGCAGCACAACAATGCTCAATGAAAGTGTTGGTGTGTCTCCTATTGGCTCTCGCAGTTTGCCTTCTCTGCTGTCCTCCTTCCCAAGGTGGGGAAAGAAAAGCAGAGAGCTCTTCAAGTCTTGCTTGGAGCCTTTGCCACTTCAGAGGCCCTAGGCTTGACACGGAGTCTTGCTTGTAGTCCTCAGATGTCTTCACTGGTGGCACTGGAGGTTGCAGGTCTCAGGAATAGAGTGTAGGGGTCAAGTTTGAAAGGGCTCAGAGAGCAGATGAACAGTGGAGGATCAAGAACGTAAGGGACAAAAGGGAAGCTAGCAGTTTCATTGGTGGTTTATATAGCTTCTATGAAGGGGGCATGGACCCAGAAATAGCCAATCAGGGGACAGCTTGTACTGGGTGTGGCACTTATGTAACTAGGGATTTGAAAAAGAAAAATTTTGATAAGGGGGTTAGGCACAGGCCAGGCCAATCACCGAGCTTCCTTTTCTGACCAATCAAGTGGCTCTGGGTAGCCAATCAGATTGAATAAGGCCACACCAGAGCTAGGGCTGGGATTTAGCTCAGTTGGTAGAGCACTGCGCTGCAGTCTCTGAGGTCCTGAGTTCAATTCCCAGCACCGCACAAATGGGAGAAGGACCTGGCAATCCACTCCCAAGGCAATCCCGAAACAGTCAGCCATTGAAAACCCTATGAGGGTCGCTATGAGTTGGATACCGACTCGACGGCAACCTAACAACAACAACAACAACAGAGCTAGGCTGTTTGAGGGTCATCTTGGATCATTGGATGGGAGGGGGAGGAGTGGAATACCAGGATGTGGGACAATGGTTGCTGGCCCCAGAGGATAGATGTTAGTCCTCCAAGCAAGCCAGAAAAGTCTCTGTCCCTGGAGTCCTTTCTAGAACTCTCAACTCTATGTCCCGAGTTATGAGTTGGAGAGGCAAGAATAAGGTAAAACTTGGATAAGATTCATGCTTCTACCTGGGTCAGACAAATCTCCACCCAGGCCTCCTCTAGGTCTTTCTTGGGGACCCCCAAATGATTGCCAACATTTTTCAAAGGTACGATAGAAGAACTTCATATTAGAGAAAATGATTTCCTCATGGCCTGACAAGGATTATACCTTATTTTTTTTCACCTTTTTTCCCCCAAGATGATCTTTAAGATCAGGGTGGCCGTAAAAAAGAATTAAAACTCTATGTATTCTCTCTTCTTCCATATTTTTCAAAGTCATTTTGGCTGCCTCTTGTAGTTCCGTATAGCAATAGGACAGAAGGATCTGCTACTAAAATATACACTATTCCTTTGCAATAGTGGATAAAAGCCAATTCGCAGGGACTATGCACACAGAGGGAGATATTTGCTAAAGAGTTCAATTATATGTAACTTTTTAAAAATTTTTATTTTTAAGCCCAAATTTCATATCTGATTATATTTAACTTAAGAGAATCCAAGAATAAAGTAGCAATCAGATAATCATAGATACAAAAAGAGTTTCCCCAAATAGACAAAAAAAACCCTTTTTCTTAATGCAGCTGTGAAGCAGATTTTCCCAATGCAAGATGTTTTATGTTGGTTTTTGTCTGTGTTGATTGGAAAAGTATTTATTCATCTGACTCTGGAATTACAGATGTCAGTATAGTGTGCACACGTGTCTCTGAATGTATATGCATGTGAACATTTAGATATTGTCTTCCCTCACTAGCCCTCATACATTCATTACACTTCACTTTGACTTTCCTGTTAAAGTATTAATATCTCTTGTGATATAATCATTTTTAAAGCCTAGGTAGCTGGCAGAATGAGATTTGGGAGGGGAGCAGATAAGAAAGTGAAAAGTATGGAGGTAGAGGTACAAGGAACACCCTTATAGAAATGTTGACGCAAATTCCATTAAACTACTTAGGGATTCATTCTTTAGGCCTAGAAAGCATTCCAGTCTGGTAAAAAGCAAATGCCTATGGGAAGGATAATACCTTTAGATATGGTCTGTAGTAAATCTATTAGAGAAAATAATTGACAAGACAGCAAAGGGCAAGGTCCTATAAGAAGAGAAATCAAGCTAGCAAGGAAGGAGAAGAAGGAACAACTCTAATGTGGTGGAGGTGATATGAGGCTGTTGTTGTTGTTGTTGTTGTTAGGTACTAAGTTGACGTCTGACTCATACACACCCTATGTACCACAGACGAAACACTACCCAACACTGTGCCATGCAGGCACTATTGTTAGTCTTCTCTGTTATTCATAGGATATTCAATGGCAGGTAGTTTTGGGAGTGGGGTACCAGGTACTTCTCCCTAGCCTACAGTACCCAGTATTCCCAGCTGGCTTCCCATCCAAAGACTAACCAGGCCCAACCCTGCTTAGCTTCCATCCAAGATCTGCCCAGATAAGATACCAAGGTGGTACAGCTGCAGGCAAGAAGAGGTTAAACAAGAATAAAAGCCAAAAATGTAAGACTTTAAGCCTGCTGTGGGGGTACATCTCTGTAATCCCAGCTCTTGGGAGGCTGGGTAAAAGGATCATGAGTTTAAGGCCAGGCTGAGCCACATAGCAAGTACCAGGCCTACTCAGGCTACATAGCAAAACCCCGTGTCAAAAAAAACAAGAAAACAAAATAAAACAAACAAAAAAAAACAAGATAAGAGTTTATCTTCTTTATAGTTTTGATGAGATCCATCTTCAGATCTGGTTCTCTTTTTGTTTTCCTTTTTCTTCATCTTCCTCATGCTATTCTTGCTGTTCATACTATCTACTCATTTACTCTTAATCCCCATCCAGGGTTCATATAGTCAATTGAAAGAGCTAGCAGACTAAAAGATGTAGAATCAGTGTGACATTTTTGAGACATAAATAGAGAAGTATACTAGTGTGAAAAGCCAAGTGATAAACAAGAGAAATATGAAGTAGAGGCAAAGAGAATTATGTCTCTCTCTTTTTCCAATTAGAGTACTTCAATCTCAGTTTGTTTTCTCACACTAATTAATATTCAGAATCAAAATTGCAGTAGAGAAGCTTTAGAATAGGAGAAACTAGTAGATAGTCCAGAGAGAGAACATTTTAACAAAAGGGAGGATCTGGGAAAATTGAGTGATAAACTCTGCCCACTACACAGTATAAAGTAAACAGAGAACAAATTGGCAGTAGAATTTCCAAAAGAAGAGGGTTGTTTTGTATTAGAAGGTGGAAAATTAAAATGCCCACATCTTAAAACTCCTCAGTATCCTAGAAATCTTGCATTTTTATTTAAGGTTTCATAAATCTATCAACTGTTAAAAGTAAAAAATTTTCAAAATGACCAACATTTTGTAGCTTGAATATTTTTTTATTCCACTTTCCTAGCAATACACAAGTTAGACATCTTTGTTTACATGTCATGTCTTTAAAAACCCTAATGAAAATAGAGACATCATTACCAATGTCTTCTCTAGTCTTGTGAAAATACTACACGTACTATATTCTTCTGGGAAGGCATGGAGAATGATTGTAATTAAGGAAACATTCTTAAGAACCCAGAGTTTTCTTAGGTGTTGTTTATTAGTACACAGCCAGCTGTGCATGATGCTCTCTGTCATATTGTTGGCTTATTTTCTCTCTTTCTTCATTACTATTTTTCTCCTCTAGGGGATTTATTCATAGAATCTATTCAAATTAGAGAATTTAGTGGAATTGGATATAATAAATAAAAACACCTTTGACATGAAATCAAAAAATTCAAGAAAAAAGAAAATACTTGATTTATCTTTGTTGGGACTAGTATAACAAACCCATGGCTTCTGGAGAAAGAGGAATATTTTGTCTAAATGAATGATTTCTAGTTATCCTTAAGCTAAAATATTTTCTTGCCGTGCCTATGTGGAACTTGTTTGTTGTTCATGTCACTCCAGTTTACTCTCTGTGATCCAAGTAGAAATATACCAGAAAATGTGTGTGGGGGGGTCATTTTTAAAAAGGTAAAAAATCAGAGTCAAAGACAAAATTATACCCTTTAAACAATGCAAAATCAAAATATATAGAACTTATCTTCCCTGTTCCAAATCTGCATCTACTACTAACTTCCTAATATTATTAATGGCATCACCAAAAATATGGTGCAAGTAAAAAAAGCCCATAAGATTCTTTACTTCTCTTCTAATGTCCACATGTAGCCACAAATTTTGTAGATTTTACCTCTGAAAAAAATCTCCCTTCTCATTCCTTTTTCCTTATCCTGATTTTTGTATGTGTGCATGATGAATCAGACACCAAAAAAGATATGTTAAAATACCTCTAATAGATTTGTTAACTTTTCTTCTTGTTTTTACAAATTTTGCCTTATGTATTTTAAAGGTAAGATATCAGGTACATACAAATTTGGACTTATTATAACTTGATAATGACTTGAAATTTTTATTATACGATAACTATTTTAAGGAGTATGATATTCTTTTGTCTATTTTGCCACCGAAAATTATAATATACTAATTCTCTATTGTTAAAATTTATCTGCTAACTCTACCAGGATTTTAGATTCATTTTTTTTTTTCAGTGCTGGGGGTTGAACCCAGGGCCTCGTGCTCGCATGTTCTTCAAGTGCAGTACCACTGAGCTGCACCTTCAGCCCCCCCCTTTTTTTTCTTTCTTTTTTTTATTTTTACTTTTTGAGACAGGGTCTTGCTAAATTACGCAGACTGCCTCTGGTCTCAAACTTGCAATTCTCCTGGCTCCGCCTCCCAAGCTGCTGGGATTACAGGTGTGTGCCACCACACCCGACTCAGATTTTACATTCGTCTTTACAGTGTATCTTTTAATTAGCATATACATGGATATTTTTATCTCTTATATCTTTAAACAAGTCTGAAAATTGTTAAGTGGAAATTTAATTCTATACTTATTGCCTAAAATTATTTTATATTTTTCTTCTGGTTTTTCCCATATTTTTCATCATTAAAATAAGTTTTATTATGCCAGGTATGGTGGTGCATGTTTATAATCCCAGAGACTTGGGAGGAGGAAGAAGAAGTATTGCTGGTTTGAGGCCAGAGGCAGCATGCATAACTTAGCAAGACCATGTCTCAAAAGAGAAAAGAAGGAGAGTAGGGACATAGGTCAGTGATAGAGCCCTTACTTAGCATGTACAAGACACTAGGTTCAATCTACCAGAAAAGAACGTTTTATTAAAAAAATAAAATGAGTTTTATTGAAATATAATTCATGTTATGGAATTCATTTCTTTTTTTTTTTTTTTGGATAACAAAGGTGTGTTTATT
>VMDO01037645.1:0-14144 GCA_007922755.1 Pedetes capensis | reverse complement strand
CCCAAGTGAGCTTACGTACAAGAGTGGTGTGTTCTCCCTGGCAGCCTTATGGACAACTGTACCACCAAGTTTTCCCTATGTCTGTTCTCCTTGGCTCTGCTTTGCTCTGCTCCATTCTGTTCTGCTCTCTTTGTTATCCTCTCTAACCTGTTGTTTGCCCCCCATGTGTGTCAGCTTTTTGTGTTGTGGGGGCTTGCGTGTTGCTGTGATGCTAAAAGCTATGCCACTGGTATTTCAGATACCAATGGGACCACCCATGGTAGACAAGTTTCAGCTGAGCTTCCAGACTAAGATGGACTAGAGAAGAGGACCTGGCAGCACACTCCCAAAATAATTAGTCATTGAAAACCCTATGAATATCAGAGAAGCACTGTCAAATATAGTGCTGGAAAGTGAGCCGCCCCATGCTGGAAGGCATTCAAGAAATGACTGAGGAAGAGTTGCCTGCTCAAAGTAGCAGTTGTTGTTGTTAGGTGCCATCGAATCATGTCTGACTCATAGCGACCCTCATAGGGTTTTCAATGGCAGATTGTTTTCAGGATTGCCCTGGGAGTGGGTTGCCACATCCTTCTCCCATGTTTGCAGTGCTGGGACTTGAACTTGGGACCTCAGAGACTGCAGAGCGGCACTCTACCAGCTGAGCTAAATCCCAGCCCCCCTCAAAGTAGAGTTGACCTAAATGACAGGAATGAGATAAGGCTCCTGGGACCTTTGCTGATGTGGCACAACTCAGAATGAGAAGAACTATAGTGACTGCAACATTGGGCTTACCCATAAAAAGATCCTGTTCCTGGCACAGCATTGGGTAGTGTTTCATTCTGTTGTACATAGGGTCACTATGAGTTGGATCTAACTCAACAGCACCTAATAACAACTTGTTGTTTACTGTGTGTGTGTATGAGTGTCTTCCCATTTGAGAGTCTTGTGACCTTCTTTCCCCACCCTCAAGAAGGGAATGCTGATACATTATAGCAAGCTTAACTTGTATATTTCTGCCATTCCCTCATCATGGTTGCAGGGCCAACTGCCCATCCCCCAGCTCCAATACATGTCAGGTGTTTTGTATCAATGTAGCAATCCTCAGGTCCAGTCCATGCAGTCACAAGGAATCATCTGAACAACACAGGTATTCCCATTTTATAGATTGGGAAGTTGAGGCTCAGAGGAATTAAGCTTGCAGGAGATCTCTCAACTATGGAGTGTCAGGATTTGGGATCCAGAACCAGGTCTGTTTGGGTTTTCACTACACCAGCTCCCAGAACATGACTTGCTTAATTTGATTCTAATCTTCTTTCAGTTTTTCTCCATTGATCCCTGTTAAGTTCTCTTCTTTATAGACAAAATTCTATTTTTGTAAATAATGAGACTTCTTATTTGTTCTATTAAAACTCTGAATTTTAGACAGATTCTTAGACAGTGGTTCATATTAGCCAGCTCCTTTGTCTTTAGCACAAGTAGCTTTTCCAGAACTACTACCTTGGCCATGAATTTCCATGAGTTTTGCCAATACAAACTTAGGCTTCTTCACTATCTTTACTTTTCTAATGAAGACTTCATAAAGAGGATAAATACTTTGAGGAATGAACAAATAATGTGGTAAATGTTTAAAGAAAAAATTATTACAGTAAAAGACACATTACAATTAGTCTTCATCAAAATAATTCCCCTGGCTTCAAAAGCATTTATCCTATCATACTTGCCACTTTCTGAAACAGTCCTGGAATGGAAATCCTCTACTGTGTGTAATACATTTTATAAATTTACACATTAACTATATTTTGGATCACATCATGTATGTATGTATATATATATATATATATATATATATATGCCAATATCATACGTGTGTATGTGTGTATATATATATAATATATATACCCCAATATCATATATTATATTATCTTTCCCAATGCTGTCTCCAGTTAATTTATTAACAATTTCTTTCGAGCCATTTCTCTTAACCTCTTGGGTCATGACTTCCATCTGCTTCCAGATTTAGGGCAATCTGTGTGTGCTGAGTATACAAGATCTTACACATTTGATTGAGTTTTTTTTTTGGTAAAACCAGCACAGAACCAATGACAGAAATAAGCACTGGTAGTCTTAACATCAACATGAATTTCAATCATGATTTACCATTTTTTTGACCATGGAATGCATTTTGTCACAGACAAGATCCATGCCATGGAAGTTGAGCAGGCAGGTTTGACTTGAACATCTTCATTCATTAGCTTGATTTTCCTAAATGCAACTTCATCTTTCTGCAGATCACCAAGGGTCACTTCAAAGACAGGACTCTTTAGGCCATTGGATGTCTATTTGGTTCCTTGAGTCCCTGTAGCTAGTGTTTTCCCAATATTTCTTATATTTTCTAGTGTTTTCACATCATACTAGTTTTGCTTAGAAAATGAATAAACCTCTTTCTGCTTATGCCACCTTTTATAAGGCATATCTTCTTGCCAACCACTATCATGCTGCTTAGAGAACAGAAGGCCCACACACAGAGTTCTGATCACTCACCCTCCACCCTAAGTTCTCTGCAGAAAACTTTCCTGATACCCCAACATCAACTCCAGACAAGGCACAATTACATTTCCTTGTCTTGCTTTCTGTCACATTGGTCAGCCTCTGTGCATCTTTGTTGTTAGTTGCCATTGAATCGAATCCAACTCTTAGTGATCCTCATAGAATATCCAATGGCTGATTGTTTTGGCATTGCTTTGGGAGTGGATTCCCACATCCTTCCCCCATTTTTGCAGTACTGGGGATCGGACCCAGAGCCTCAGAGCAGATCAGCACTCTACCAACTGGGCTAAATCCCAACTCCTCTGTGCATCTGGTTTGTCCAAAATGCTCTGAATTTGTGGTTCTCACAGATTATGTCTCAAGTTAGAACCAGAAGAGCTTGCCCATTGGACACTACTTGGTGACTGTCACTACAAAGCCAGAAACCAGCTGTTGCATTTACTGTTTCCTTACTCATTGAGCATCTCATGAATGAAAGCTAAGGTCTGAATTCCACAGGTGCTGTTTGGGTTTTTTTGTTTTTTGTTTTTTGTTTTTTTTCCCTATCCTTCCATACCCCACCTCCTCAGACTCCTACCATATATTATTAGCATGAGATCTAATGGCCATCCTGGGCCCTGAGACATCTATTCAACCATATGCAGAAGAATCTAGGCACCACCACTAGGAAATTAGGTAGATCTGGTTATAGTAATGGCTCTGACTCTTCCAAATATGTCATTTTGAGCACATTCCTTAACCTCTCACAGATTCAATTTCTTCACCTCTAAAATAAGTTGAAACCCATCTCACAGGATCCATATGAAGGCAAAATGAGATTACACTTCTTATGGGACCTTGTACTTGGAATACCAGTCATTATTCTTTATTAATCTAACCAGTATTCCTTAAGCACTTGAAATCCTTGGGTGTAGAAAAACCTGAGCAAAAAATCTGCTGATATACCATGATGAATGCCCCTGGTTTTATAAGGAGGCAGAGGAGTTGGAGCTAGTAATCAGAGGAGGCTTCCAAAGAGGCAGTGTTGGAACTGAGGATTAAATGATAGCTAACAGGTATGTAGGTGACAAACTGGGAAGGAACGTCTGAGCAGGCAGACAGCCCTGGGACGTGGTCTGTTGGAAGAACTGGAGGGAAATCATTACAGTGCAAGCACAGCCACAGATGATGATGCTTCTACTGGGTTAAAAGATGGGTGTTGTCACTGAGTGTCAGGCAGCCATCAAAGAGGAGCCCAAAGTATCAGTAGTTGGGTGGTGTAACTAAGTCAGTTTCAACCACACTCGGCATAGAGAATGTGGGAAAGATTGAAAGGGAAAATACACAATGTGGACCATAGCTACAATGTGAATGCCAGAGTCTAGGAGAGCAGGGTTACAGCCTGCACTGAGGTGGCAGTGGAAAGAGGAATTGAGGTCACAGAATCAAGAGATTTACAGAAGCATGGACCAGCCTTGCTGATAGGTTAGATGAGGCAGCATGGGGGAAAGGCTCACTCTGCTGACTGGGGAGATCTTGCCGGGTACCATCATAAACAGATCTTCCTTCCCCTGGGTGCCTGGATCTCTTTCTGACCCTGTGGTGGGGTCTAGGTGCAGAACCCTCAGCACCCGAGGGAAGAGAACAGATAAGCAGAGGTGAAGGAAACCTCTCCCTTTGTAGAGCTGCCAGGGGCTTCGGTTCACTGAGCAGCAGTGATTTTGGTGCAGTGTGGACTGACCACCTGTCTCATTATTGTCCCATGGATGGGTACATATCCCCTGCCCAGGCCTACACTGACCCCTACCTGGAGAGTAGATCCATTCTGCAGGAAAAAGTCATCTAACTACCCTGATAAGATGCCCAGCAGTCATTTCCAGTCCATCATCCTTAGCTGTCCGGTAGAAAGGGGAGTGTGGGTTCAGGGTCTTTAGGTTGGGAATGGTGTGGAGCTAAGGGTGTGGACAGGACCCAACACAGGAACATGGGGACTCCCCACTCTCCCAGCATGGGTGTGTTCCTTCTGTTAACCCTTGACTCCTTATTGCCTTCTAGGGGACTATGATCCTGACCAATCTGACAGCACTGCACAGGGACCCCAAAGAGTGGGCCACCCCAGACGTGTTCAATCCAGAGCATTTTCTGGACAATGGAAAGTTTAGAAAGAGGGAATCTTTTTTGCCTTTCTCAATAGGTGAGTTATGATGAGTGGAAGAGAGAAAGCAGAATTCTTTCCTCAACCCTCTCCTCCTCTGCTCCCTGAGGTCCTCAGTTTTAGTTGGCATATCTCCACATGGCCCTGCCACTGTGACTCTATCTTGCTATTGGTTGCATTTGCTGCAGACACCCTACCTCTTCTCTATTTATCAAGCCCTCCCTTGCCTCTGAGAGAGATCTGTGCCTCTCTTTATTCTGTTTTCCAGAGCACTGGGGCCCAAGATCCAACTCTCACTCTTGCTCAGAAAGAAAGATGGACCCCTGTCACCTTTATAAAGTTTTTACATGTCCCATATTCTATTTAAGACCTTCTCACCCACATAGAAATAGACCAAGCTTTTAAGAAAGAAATAGAGAAGTGATAAGGGACTGGTGCTACCTATCTACTGTTATGGACATTAGAGAGTAACTCGAAATGCCACTGACTTGACTACATTAGATTCTGTTTTATAAGTACTCTCCTAAAAGGTTTCTTGTTTAAAATTTTAATTACCTTTTGAAAATCCAGTTGGTACTTTTATATAATATATGACTTGAAAGACAGGAAAGTTGATACATTGAAATTTCAAGCCCGTTAATTACAAAAGATATCTTTAAGTCATAACATTACAAAATCAATATTAAGATGTCTCAATATATTCCAGACATGGGGTTGGATATGTTGCACAGATTATTTAAAATAATTTCACTTCCTTAATTCTATAAATTATTAATGAACATCTTTTTTTTTTTGTCAAGCATTTACCCCTGAGTGTATGATAGTGAATGAAACAAAAACTAAAACAAAGCATCCTCTTGGAGCATATGTTGCAGTGTAACCTTACAAGGTAGAAACCTATCCATACTTTACAGATGAGGAAACCAAAACCTAAACAAATGTGGAAACAGCAGTCTCAAATCTCATGTGGCTAAGGTAGAACTCAGTGTCCACCAGAATTTTCAAAAACTGTTGTTCCTAGCACTACATACTGAAAATAACTAAATACTACACTTAAGCAACACTGGTATGTGTGACAATTTGCTTATCCTCAGATAAAAATAAAATATGTACTGATTTTTATTTTATTTATTTATTTTTTGAGGCAGTGTCATTTGCTTCTGACACTGATTCAAAAAGGGAAGAACAGGAAGTTGACCTGATGCCTGTCCAATTCCAAAGCTGATGTTTGCTGACTGTGCTGGGCCACCCTGGGTGTGTCTGGGCTGATTCTGAAAACATCCTCTTTGTCTTTCCTCATATGCTTCTAGGTTACCTTTGTTCAAGTTGAAACTCACTTCTAATACAAAAGCTGATATAAGATATAGAAATTCCACTCTTCTGATTTACATCAATTTCAGGATTTTTATTACAACACAAAATTTTAGCTGTATATTTCAATTATGAGAACTATTCTTGTTTTAGTTCTAGCATCAAATCAATGAAATGCTAGAAATATGTCCCTCTGCATTCCACAAAAATGTTTTGCTTAATGATTGCTGTATCTATGATGAGAGGAATTTTGATCAGTATCCATGCCTTTAAAAGAAGGAACATCTAAGCCAAGTGATGCCCCTGTCTCCCACCTCTGTGTTCTACATCCTTGAAATTCACCCTCCACTCATCCATTTCACTGTGTGAAGTGTTAATATCTTTTACAGCTACTTTGTAAACTTTTGGTGGCTTCCCTCTTGAAGCTTTTCATACTGTGATTCTGAACTTCCATGTTCTGTAATTTCATGAATCCAGACAGATATTAGACTTATGTAACCAGCTGAACATGAGACGCAGGGTGTACTCAGGAGTTTCAGAAGGAAACCAGTCCCTGTAGGCACAAAAGTCGACTAGGAATATAACTCATCTTCTGCTTTTGTCTTGCAGGAAAGCGAGCTTGCCTTGGAGAACAGTTGGCCATGTCTGAGCTGTTTATTTTCTTCACTTCCCTTATGCAAAAATTTACCTTCAAGCCCCCACTCAATGAGAAACTGAGTGAGAAGTTCAGAATGGGTGTCACCCTTTCCCCTGTCAGCCACCGCCTCTGCGCAATCCCTAGGGTATGATGATATTACAGAAGGAAATGGAAAAAAGAAGAAATGCCATGTGCACTGAAGCCACTGGTACCTGTTCACATGTGAGGGGTGAGAATGAAGGTAACTCATGGATGAGAAGAATTGGGCTAAGAGAAAATTGGATCCAAATACCAGCTCTGATAGCTCCTCCAGATTAGCCCTGGACAAATCCTTTGTGTGCTGAATGATTTACCTTTTCATCCAGGAGGTGAAAAGAAAATGAAGATTCATTCCCCAAAGAAAGTGCTTATATTAATCAAAGTAAATGGTGGATTTTAAATGGTATGTAACTATAAAGCACATCATAAAAGTTTATACCTAATATGTGCCTCCTTCCTGCCTTTTTTCATTTGTTGTTAGGTGCCATCGAGTCAGTGTCTGACTCATAGTAACCCTATGTACAACAGAGGAAACACTACCCAACACTATGCCATGCCCAGCACTATTGTCAGTGCTTTTCTGCTATTCATAGGGTTTTCAATGGCTGATTGTTTTTTAGGAGTGAGCTACCTGGTTCTTCTCCCAAGCCTATAGCCCCTGATGTTCCCACACAGTCTCCCACCCAAGTACTAACCAGGCCCAGTTCTGCTTAGCTTCTAAGAACTGACAGGATTAGATACCAGGGTGGTATGGCTTCAGGCACCTTTTTACATAGTCATGTATTTTCTTTTGGCCTGTTGGTATACCTCAGGTCAAAGTGATTCAAAAGAGTCTATAAGAGTTAGCAGTGGGTCTGGAGGGCAGCCACATAGGTTGGCCATACAGGCTCTCCCATTAGTAGTGTTGTGTGTACTTTATCTCCTTACTGCCTCAAACAGTCTCATGGGAAATTGGCAGGGCAGGGATGTTCCCTATTGACAAAAAGGCAGAGCCAATTGCTATTTAAGCAGCTTCTATGATTTACCTGGGATGGGGTTTAGCTCAGTTGATAGAGTGCTGCTCTGCTCTCTCTGAGGCCCTGGGTTCGATCCCCAGCACCACAAAAATGGGAGAAGGACACGGCAATCCCTTCCCAAAGCAATCTTGAAACAATCAGCCATTGAAAACCCTATGAATAGCAGAGAAGCACGGACATAGTGCTGGGCATGTCACAGTGTTGGGAAGTACTTCATTCTGTAGTACATAGGGTCACTATGAGTTGGACCCGACATGATTAGCACCTAACAAAAACATGATTCACATAGTGAAGCAGCACCTTGGCATTGTACACAGGCCCAGGTGGGGTGCAAACACAATCAAAGCAGGTTTGGGGAAGAAATGTGGAAAGATTTTCTTTCTTTAAAGAAAGCCGTTAAATCTTCCACCAGCACTTATTTCCATCCTATTGTACATTAGATTTAACTGTGCAAGGTGTTAACTTCTCTTCAGTTAACTTGTAAGATTTGGGTGGCTAGTGTTACCAGGTTCAGCTCACAGGTCCCTGGCTGAGCAGTTTATAGCAGGGCATCAGAAATGTCAGAATCCTGCTGTTATGGCTACTGAAGAAGAAGATGGATGTAAAATAGAAGGCAAGGTAACACTGGCTCTCCATGGACTTTGACCCAACCCCAGTGCAAACAAAGGAAGCAACCTGGAAATAGGACTAAACCACATCTAAAGCTTTCTTCCCTAAAATGGCTAGACCAACGTGTCTTAAATATTTCTGAACAAGATGGGCCAAGAACTCATTGGTTTTTCTTTCCTCTTGCTTGAGATTAGAAGAAAAGCAGATTCAATGACACCTTGAGAAAAGAAAACACAAAAAAGGACAGATGGTAGTGTTTGACTGGAGACAGCCTAAGCTAGCCATGAGCATCAGTATCTAGACCCCTTACCCCTTCCCTTCTACCTGGCACCTATTGTGCAAGCAATATGACATGATCTGTGGCATTGTGGATGAGGTGGGGATTTGGACAAAGACAACCCAGGTGTGAATCTTCCCTCAAACACTCTCCTACAAGGAGAAGCATACATAAGCATTAGCAGTATGAACTTAAAATCTAGCTGGAGGTGGAAGGACTTAGAACTGTGAAGGAGGAAGGTGCAATCAATGTCCTGAGTCTTAAAAATTTGCCATGGTGGTCAAAGCTAGGCTCTATGCACCATGGGGAAGTCTAGGATATGAACCACCTAGATCCCTATATATTTGTACACACAGGAAGGGCTAGCTGGGTGAATAAGTAGCAAGGTCTGCTTTCAGGGCAAGGAAGCAGCTCTGTTAGAATAGGAATTCCAGAGCTCTACCCCTTGCATCCAGCTGTACCCCCTCAAGTTCATGCAAGCCTGTGGAACCAGCATTTGTGCCAAAGTACCAAAGGGCAATGGTAGGGGAAAGTAGCCAGGATCATCAGTGCTGGTCACCCCTCAACTCCCTGCTGAGACTTCAAGAACGAATTTAAACCTGCAAGTTTCTGTTTCCTTCCTCTAAAATGTGGGTCTGAGAGCAAAAACCCAACTATGTGGAGGTAAGAATAAAATTCAAAACTATAAAATACTGTCTGTGTAACGCATTGATGGCATGAGTACAGTGTGAGGCATAAGTAGCTTCATTCCCACCCCACACTGTCCAAAACATTCTGTGGCCTTCTTCCTCCTTGCTTCAGAATGAAATTCTAGGCACGGACCAATATATTTTAGATCATTTTTACATTAGAAATGTTACTCTTCTTCCATTCATTCCTAAGAGACATTTTGGTCATTACTGTTTCCACTTTAATACCTATGCAGTGTGTAACCCTAAAAACTAGCTACCCCAGGTCAAACTGGCTTTAGAAATGGGGCACAAGGGTTCAGCAGACTCCTGGGTCCACACCATGTGCTTCCTCTTCCATGACAACCTCCCTGCACTGACCCTTCCCAGCCACACATCCCACCAGGACCCTCCACTCCAGGGTATCTGCCTGCTCAGTTCCTCTTCAGACCTCTGTATCCTCCAGGCTGTCCCTTGTTGGATCCTAGATGCTCTCATGCTGGCTGTGCCCACAAGATCACACTGAGTCCCCTACCCTTGTCACAGCATGAGGGCAGTGCAGTGTCCTCCTGAGAAAGCCCTCTGACCTCCACCACCACTGCCAGCCTTGCACACTCTTTGTTATAGGTAGTTTCAAGCTGTGGGGTGGCACTGATTCTTGGCACCCCAGAGACTCAACAAAGCACAGTAAATCCCTCTTGCCTTAAAGCCTCTCCCCTGGTGAGGGGGAGCCACACACATCTTGTACTTCAGAGGCAATGGATGAGAGGGGAGGTGGACCCTCCTGTCAAAGAAATCAAAGGTGAATAGTAGCTAAAGTGCTAAACATGGATTTTACTCAGGAACGGTTAGAAGAGACACCTTAATATATGGCTGGGCCCAAATCCTATAACCTGGACAAACAAGAATTTGTAACAGAGGGGAGTTGGGGATCATGGATGGAAGTTACTCAAAGGAAACATCAGTTCTGACTATACCAACTTGGTGGGATTCTGGCTGTGAGCTTTCCCCGTGGTGTAGGCAAGGGTGATCAGATACCAAAGGAAGGGGATGAGGAATGTGATCACATGTCAAGTGGTATCAGCAAACTTCTGAAAACAAAGGTCCACGTGTATCTGAAATGGAAGATACTTCTTTGTTTTATATTATTAGGTTTGTATTATATTGTTAGATACATAGTAGCATCTTATGACTACTCAGTGAACATTCTCTTACTTGATAAAATTGCATTATTTCCTTAATACCCACATATGCTAGTAGTGTCTCTCTAATTGTGAGATAACCAAACCTTAGGAATGTTTCTTCTGGTTGCACAGGGTGGATGGAGCTGTGCTTTGGAACCAAGCCTCACATTAATAGCATATTCATGTTCAAGAAATATTCATTGAACATATAGTTTGAGTCAGATAGTGATTCACAAGGGGACACACAGGACCAACCCATGATAGAGCTCACAGTCTAGTGTTGATGGAGTGGGGAATGGTAGATTATACGCATGCAAATAAATTAGTATTAGTGGTCCCCATGGAAGAATGGATACCAAAAACAGTGTTTGTCAAGTGCATATATTGGTAACTCCCTAACATCTTCCATCACTTTCATTACTGCATAATAATCTTCTGGGGAGGGATATGTTTTGACAAAGTCTTGTAGGGTAACTTCTGTCCAACTCACCTCTCTTAAAAACCAAAGCAGTGCATTATGCCCTGAATTCTGTCTGTATTTCCTTCTCCTTCAGTTTTTTTTAAAAATATCCTTATTAGCATATATTCATTGTACAAAATAATGAGTTCCACTGTGGCATTTTCATACATGCTTACAATATACTTCAATCATATTAATCCCCCTATTGTCCTCTCTTATTGTTTTTCTTCATCCTCCATTCCCCTTGCTCTTCCATAGTAATCTTCCATTCTAGTTTCATATCTTCCTTTTCCTTTTTTTTTCAAGACTCTTTATGTGACAGAAAAAAAATATGTGATACTTACCTCTAAGTCTGGTTTATTTCGTTTAACATGTTTATCTCCACTTCCATTCATTTTCCTGCCAATGACATGGTATCATTCTTCTTTATGGCCAAATAATACTCCATCGTGTATGTATTCTTTTCTTATTTTTTTAATTTAATTTAATTTTATTTCTGCTGTACTTGGAGTTCAAATCCAGGGCCTCATATATGCTTTGCAAGTGCTCTACCACTGAGTTGCACCCCCAGTCTATTTTTCACTATTTTGTCTTGAGTCTTGAGACAGGGTCTCACTAAATTACACAGGTTTCCTGCAGCCTCAAACTCGTGGCCCTCCTGCCTCCACCTCTGAATTACTAGGATTACAGGTGTGAGCCACCGTACCTGGCCATATTCATTTTCTTAAAGCATTCATCTGTTGACAGGCCCCTAGGCTGATTCTATAACCTAATTATTGGGAATAGTACCATGATGAACATGGTTTTCACAGTAATCTATATTGTATGCTGACTGATTCTTTCAGATATACACCCCGGGAGTGGTATAGCTGGATTATAATTCTGTTTTTAGGTTTTTAGGCAATTCCATACTGATTTCTAGAGTGGCTGAGCTAATTTAAATTCCCACCAACAGTGTATAAGGATTCCTTTTCCCCAAACATCCTCACCAGGATTAGTGCCTTTTAGTTTTCTTGTTGATAGATTAGGGTGTGACTGAATCTCAATGTAGTTTTGATTTGCATTTTCCTGATGAGTAAATATTTTGAACATTTTTCATGTATTTATTGGCCATTTGTAGTTCTTTTGAGAACTGTCTGCTGGTTTGTTTGCCCTTTTGTTGCCTGGATTCTTTTTTCTTTTGATTTTTAATTTTTCAAGTTCTTTACATATTCCAGACATTACCACATATTCTCCAGTGTAATCCACACCCTTTCAATAGTTTTTCAGGGCTACAAAATCAGCTGGAGATTAGAATCAAGAGCTCTTGAACATAAATCCAACCTGCTTGTGATTCTAATCTGCATCTGATTTTATTGCCCTCTAAATCTGTTGAAAAGATGCAGACTAAAGAGTGTAAGATAATTGCCTGTCAGATAGCTGGAAAGGATTTTTCTCCCATTCTTTAGCATATCTTTGTTATGTTAATTTGTCTCCTTGGCTGTGTTGTTGTTAGGTGCCCTGAGTTCTGTTTTCTCAGGATTGCTTTTACTATTCAGGGACTTTGGTACTTCCATATGAATTTTTGGATTGGTTTTTCTATTTCTTGACAAATGTCATTAGAATTTTGATGAGGATACATTGATTCTGTTGATCAGTTTTGGTAATACAGCCATTTTAACAACATTAGTTTTGCTGATCCACCAACATGAGAGATCTATCCATCTTCCAGTATTTTCTACAATTTCTTTCTTCAGTGCTTCATAGTTTTCGTTATAGGTCTATAACATCTTTGGTTAGTTTTTTTTTTTTTAAACATGATCATGAATGGAATTGTTTTTCTGACTTCTTTTTCATGGGGCTTATTGTTGGTATATAGAAATTCATTTACTTTGTATGTTGATTTTGTATCATACTATTTTGCTAAGTTTATTTTCAGGTCCTAATGTCTTTTGGTGGAGTCTTTAGGGACTTCTAAATACAGGGTCATATCATCTGCAAATAGGAATAATTTGGTTAATTTCTTTTCTATTTGTATTACTTTTATTTTTTTCTCTTGCCTTTGTGCTCTGGATAAAATTTCAAGCACTACACTGAATATGTGTGGTGAAAGTGGGCATTCTTATGTCATTCCTGAATTTGGAAGAAATGTTTTCAGTTTTTCCCCATTCAGTATGATGGTGGCTGTGCTTGTGCTATGTATGTGTGTGGCTCGCTAACTGATTTTTTTCTCTTACTTACAGGTCACATAGTCCCAGCTCTTTGTATGTCTAGTAATGATAGATGTACCATGTACATTTTTCATTGTTGAGAGTTTGTATTATATTGTCTTCCTTTAAAGAACGTTGAGTTTGTTTTAGCAGGCAGTTAATTTACCTGTAGAACACCTGTTCTATTTGAAGTTTGCTTTAAAGCTTTGGTAGAGTGCGTCCAGAGTAGCCTCCATTCTAGGACTCCTCAGGTAACCTATCTGGTGTCTGTAGTGGTCACCTGAGGTGTTCAGTGTGGTCTTTCCACTCTTCAGCATCCAAATATTGCAACCCCATAAAAGCTCTAGCAGGCCTTCAGCATCAACTCTTTGTTAGTTTCTGTATCTTTAAAAAATGATAGATTAAAGAATACCTAGCAGATGTTCTGTGCCAGGCACATGGAGTCTCATTCTACACTTGCAGGCTTTGTTATTTATCTGGTTCCTCTGAAGATTTATGGAGTTCTTTCTTGATACGGCTTGTCTAATCTCAGGCCTACAAATCCCAGCCATGTCAGTCACCCCAATTCTCACAGTATATCTTCTCGTGTCATCAAGACTACTGTGTTCTGATTGCTTTCTCCTGCCTTGTAGTGGGGTCCACTACACATCATCCAGAAGAAAGTAAATAACTGTGGATTTTGCTTCATTTGTCACTTCTCAGGGAATCACAGACCAGCAGGTCCACTGCTCTAATGTCTGAAAATGGTTGTGTATTTACTGTGTCCACTTTTCCATAGTTTATAGGGAAAAAGCTAGTCCAGTACTAATAATTCATAGCATGAAACAATAGTAACACTAACAGGCTGTGGGGCTGAGGAAGGATTCTTGATTTCTACTGTTAGCAGATATCATTTAAAATGACAAATTTTCAACCAAAAAATAATAAATCATGCAATGAAACAGAAAACTATGGCCCATATGCATCATTTAAAAAAAAATAGTTAGCGGAAAATGGCCCTGAGAAAATCCAGGTAATGAATTTATTGGGAAAACTTTTAAATAAGTATCTTTAAAGAATCACAAGAAACAATACATAAAAAATTGAAGCTAAGT